>BQNB010019788.1:3904-66359 GCA_026074375.1 Tanacetum coccineum | reverse complement strand
TTTTTTAATTTTCAAAGTTATAAAGAATTATATACATGCATGTTGATTTTTGTGAATTGTGAATCCATTGATTAGGATGCATGTGATAATTGTGGATGGTTAATTAGGTTTATGAAAGTATAGGTTAGTTTGAGATTGTGAGATATGAAATTGGTGCAAAATAATGATGTATTGAAAGGGTTTTATAACCCTTAATTAGGGCAGAAAGTTTGGAATAAAAATCAGCGGGTTTAGTTTGTTGAGAACCAAGATTTTAGTGTCTAGAATGGTAGAGGTCGTTCTAATGATCGTTTTGGTATAAATTAGAGCTTCTAACTCTTAAAATCAAAAAAGTTATGGCCAGTTTTAGTTAGGAAATGGTTTCGGCAATTTTCAGAAAATTGCAGCTTTTATATCCGAATTTGGGTCAACTTTACGATGTTATAATATTGGTCATGCCAAAAGATTTTTTAGGTTTTCAGGACCCTAAAGTTATCTACTTCGAGTCTACTTTCAAACGAACTAGGCCTCGTCGATTTTTAAGATGTAAAAGTTAGTCAAAACCTTTGTACAAGATTAAGTGTTAAAACTGTGTAGGCTGTCCAGAAATGCAATTCTAAAGATGTTGTGAGCAGGCGGGTCAAAACTTAATATTTTTTGACGAAATTCAAATTGGAGATTGTACATGATGTGTGTGACCTCCTGTATGTTTTTCAGACTTTTATAAAATTTTAAGGGTGCCTGCAGTTGCCAAACTTTTGATAACTTTCTGCAGGCCTGTTTTATACTAGTTATTGTGTGCTAGTATTTACGAAGGATAAAACTTGCTTAGAATCCTTAGGGCAAACATAATAGTAAGTAAATATATATAGGAACCTGGAGATGGAGTATAAGCAATTGTTGAGGTCGTTTGGCAAGCCGTTAAGTGATAACTAGTTGCTAGTAAAACGGCGCAATTTTCTGAAAATGGATAACCAATGGAAATAAAAAGCGAAGTGTAGTCTCATGGATTCCTAATGTACGAATCGACATGCATATAACGTCATTACAATGAGTTGCATATTTTACATAATTGAATATTAATAATATATTATTATTATTAATAGGTCGCGGTTGAGATTTTGTCATCTCCGCTTTTCTTCGTTACTTTCATCTTGGTATCTCCACTTGGTGAGTTTCTCACATCCCCCTCTTTGAATATTTTAACTGTTTTGGGATGGAAAGCATGATGTATTTTTATTAAATTTTCTATGCTCGTACTTTTATGTTTTATAAACCTTCGAGCATACTTGAACTTATTGAACTTGGTTTTTGAACTTTGTAAACTTGTGGAACGTGTTGAACTTGTTTTGGAATCGTGTTGAACTTGAACTTGAACTTGAACATATTATGTATGTTGTTGTATGCTTGGAACCTACCACTACTTTTAACTCACTTTCCCTCTCAACCGGATTAAGACGTTAGTACATATGGATAACGCTATTAGGAGATTAGCCCCTCCTCACTCCCCGCACAATGGTGCATAGTACTAAGTGTTTGTGACACACTATACAACTAGAACTTGATTGGATATTGGAACGGTTAGGCTGAATACGTTTAAGTAGTGCCTCGCATAATCACTATAGCATACATATACATTGATTTGTTTTGGACTCTCAACTTATTTAGAAATTGATCTCGGTGTGGACAACTATTATTAATAATTTGCCATTGAGTTGGCAAACTTTTATCGTACATCTACTCTTTTATAAACTATATTTGGTGTACATAATCTTGAGAACCCACCAACTATTTCGATAGTTGACCATTTTTATCATGCTTTTCAGGTGACATTCCTAAGGTGGAAACTTAGTGTGATTGCATTTGATTGTTCAAGATGTCTATTTTTTTCCAAGCTATTGTCTTTTGGGGTGATCCATGTTCGAAAGAAAAACAACAATGTTGACTTTTGTACTTTTAAACTTGTACTTTGAAATGTTGTAATTCGGATAACTTTTTTTTATCTAAATTCATGTATAGTATTGTATCTATCATCTTGTGTGATGTTTATTAATATGTTACACCTCGCGGTTCTGCCTTGGTGGGGCGTGACATAAACTGAGAATAATGATCTAAAAACAAGACATAATATTTAAAACCTGAAAGACTCGCAATGGGTGAAGTCCACACATTCGAGTGAATAATGTCAAAACAAGAACTAATCACAGTATTGAAGCTAACAAATGGAAGCCTCATGTGTTTGCCAAGCTGACAAGCATGACAAAGAACGAGAGGCTTCTCTTTATGATACGAAATAAAATGAGAGAAAACAAGACGACGCAACACTTCACCCCCAGGGTGTCCAAGACGTTGATGCCATGTATGTTGACTAGCAAAGAAAGCATGAGGGATAGGAGATGGAGCTGTGACTGAGTAAAGATCTCCCGTGCTGTCACATCGGAGAAGCACCCGACGCGTCATAAAATCCTTAACGGAAAAACCAAACACATCGAATTCGATCGTGCAATTATGTCACGAACAAATTGACGAACATATATTAAAATTTTGACAATATAAGGGGTAACAAGAACGTTATTTAGGTGAAGAGATTTAGTGGGAGTTGGCAAAATGCTATGTCCTGTATTAGTGACGGGTATATAGTGACCGTCACCAATCAAAACAGACGGATACATACACGAATTAAAAACTGTACTAAGACTAGTAACCGAATTATTTAAATGAGAACTCGCACCTGTGTCCATGTTCTAGGAACCCGTAGTAGGATCATGAAGGCTCCCGGCAGTAAAAGCATGAGGTAGAGCAGTCTTCTGTCCCACTAGCTGTTGCATTACATGTTGGGCTGGATTAACCTGTTAGGCCAGGCTCACAAGCGGATAACCCACATTCTGTTGGGCCGGTAGAACATAATGGACCGGACCCTGCTGTTGGGCCGGTATCATGCTGAAATAAGTCATTGGGCCAGGTTGAGGGGCTAGGAAATATCCAAAACCAAAGGGGGTTCCAACATGGTTTAATGGGCTGACCTGTGGGCCAGTAGGTGCATTCCAGGAACTAGATAAACCCAAACGTCCTAAAATCTTTAACAACAATTCATCAGTATTAGTCATTTCGGATCCGGTCATTATGAAGACAAGTGAGGTTATGGAACAATGAAATCAATATAGCAGCGTATAACAATGCAAATGGAAAACTGAATGCAAGCAAAAGGACAATTGTTATTATTCTTTGGTCAACAATTGTTGGCTACTTTAAAATAAAGTAACAATTTCAACGCTAGTAAAAGGACAATCGAATGGCTATGTTTAAAGGTTTGTGACAAAGGGTTTTTGTGTAGGGTTTTGGTAGGGCTTTTGATGGTAAACGCAACAAGCTAAAACAAAAACAAAATCGAACCAGTTTGTAATGGAGTAAACTGTGTAGAGTTTTTGTAGGCTTTTGATGTTAAACGCAACAAGCTAAAACAAAGTCGAACCAGTTGTGACCTTGCACAATGAATCAATAACACATAAAACGTGACCTTGCACGTCAAACTACCTCGTGACCTAAGCACGAAGAACACTATCGTGACCTTGCACGATTTGAAAAGAAACTGGTGACCTAAGCACCAAACTGAGAACGACGGTATTCTTAGGTTTAGGGTTGTCTAGGATCAACTTATAGGCGTGATACCATGTAAGGTGGGATAATATCTCTTATTTATTATGCCAAGATACGGTATACAAATACAATACATGAGAATGTTCTAGACCTGGGCTTGAGCCCAATAACAAATAAAATCGATAATATACAGGCTAACAGTATATCCCGGATACAGTACCTATTTACCTAGTACAGAAAGTGAGTTTACCCTCCATCAATGCACATGATAGCTAGAGACCATCTGTCTACTTAATTTTCGAGTTAGTAACTATCTAACCACTTTTTAAATCCGAAAACTTACAGGCACAATCAAGGTAAATCAACATGGACCACACATGTAATTTACAATATAAAAAATTAAGCTGAGCAAAACTCTTCGCTAAACATAGTTGTTTAAGCTTATATGTTTAAGAACTTCTTTGATTTTAGCTTATATTTTTATATGAACTTTTAGGCTTATTTGAAACTTATGAGTTTTTATAAACTTAATATGTTGTAATAAATTAAGTCTATAAGTCTCAAAATAAGTCCGAAATCCCTAGCTTGTGAAATATCTCTACTATATATATAGGGTTTTTCTAACATGTGCCCCAGGGGCACATGATAAGGTGGGGACACAGGCTGTGTGTCACAGCTTGATTGGCCAGCAGTTATTGTTATTAATCATTAGAATTAAATTTTTTACTTAAGTTTGTTTACGGAATAACAAATTAAGTTGAATGACAAAGTATTGTGATCCCCTCTCTAAACTTAAACACAAACCTATGTTTTATGTTTAAGTATGAACTATGCAAAACCATTTGAAGACTTAAGGACTATAGTTCAATTTGGAGAAGTAAATGCTTTATTGAATGCGTGTCACATTAATTGCGATAGATGAACATTTACTCTTTTACAACATTGTTATTTATAGTCAAAGGCAAATTGTATAAACCCATGGGGTAAAGCAACGTGTCAAGCTTTAATTGGAAAAATACAGTGGTACTTATGGCATTCAATGCTTCTATATTTGGTACACGTCCAAACTTTTACGGCTGACAACTATGTACCCTTTATATCAACTTTAATACTATCTTAACTGGTGTGTTGATAAATGCTTTTTACTTATCTTTCCAAGATAATTCCCGCTCATACTTCGGTAACTAATATATTTATCTAAGTTCAATCTCTTGACGTCAGAGACTTAGCAATTTATCTAAGCTCGGGTTCTTGATAGTTGAGGACAGTCATAAATGATAACATAGGACAAGGTGGGAAGCCGGAATCAAACATCGGGCTCCAATTATGAGTCAACATGAATACGTAAAAAGAAGTCTAAAGGACGAAACATGTGTCCAAGATAGTATAGCACATCAAAATGTCTGCGATATAAAGAAAGGAAGCTAAATAGGTCACTTCCTAAGCACACACTCTCTCATGCCCAATCTCCCTCTAGATACCTGCCGTATAAGAAAGAGAAAGAAAATATGTAGAATGAGAATAAAACGCTCAGTGAACGGATTTAATAACTATGTAATTAATAAGTAGAATCCTGGATTAGTAAATACAAAGTAGCGGAAAGATCAAAAGTGTCATGAGGAAACCTGGAGAATGCGTCATGAAGAATAGGAAATAAACATGTAAAGCATGGTAATACGAAGTAAAGATGTCATGAAATATCATGGATAGTATAAACATAAATAATAAGGAATGCCCACGAGCTCATATAATCATACATGTCATAATAATAATGTCGTGAATACATGCATATAATAGAGGGGCTGCCTCAACATGTAATAGAGGGGTGCCCTCTTATAATAATATGGGTGGAGGGATAGCTCAATGTGGATGGGATGATAGAGCAACTCAACCAATCACCATGAACGTTGTTAAATGTAAACTAGGATGCATCCATACGCCCCTGAATAATAATGGCCAAACATGAAATATAACGTGGTAACATGAAAGGGACGCCGCGTGAAATCACTCTCAACGCGAAAGAGTCGTGACACAGGTGCCTCATGTGTCACGGTCATGGTACCTCCATGACTAGGTGGTAAGTCATGTAAAATCAGGGTCATGGTATATATAGCTCGGGCACAATAAGAATAAGTCTTGAAATCAAACATGTAAAGGATCATGGCAAAAGACATAAAAATGGGGAAGCATAGCAGTTCTGGGGATGAATCATGAAAAGAAAGAATGTCCTTACTGAAAGGACGGAATATCCGTACCGATAGTTCAAAGACGAATACAAAGTATTCAGAATCCGTACCTTATTTGAATGAATGAAAGACCACAAATAGACGGAGATTAATCCAAGGTCACCAACTCTACAAGAATATACTTATAATGTTACTTTTATTAAATTACGATTGACCTCTCAAAAGTTTTCAAAGGTTATATCATTCTATGATGCTTAAATAACTTTACAATTTTCTAGGTAAATTAACATGACTTTCTTGACTTAAAAACTCATTCAAAACATCTTTAAAATTCAACCAAAAATCAGACAGGTCACCTTATGATATGACTAATGGTCCCCATTAAAAATAAATTTAACAGTTGAATTTTAAGTTGTCCCTTGACCCTTGCTTAATCATAATCTGTCCCAAAACGGACTGGGCAGAAACTTATGAAAGTTTAGTCTATTTGACCAAGTTAAACCCCTTAATTAATTATAAGAAAAATCACAGAGGTCACACATATTAGGTTAGGTTTAACATATTCAAAAATTAGCCCTCAAATCGTTATGGTGATTTTATTAAAATTCAAACCCTAAAAGTAAAATTTTCGGAGTTGCATTTCCGAACTGAACACTTTTTCTTGTAAAATCGATAATAAGACCTTTCCTCCTCCAATTGACTTGAGGCCGGATTTTTCAGAAAGTATCATTCGTTTTGCTTACCCTTTAGACTCCAGATACATAATAAATTATTTATCATTGAGGGTTATGATCTGTTGAAACACAACCAAAAATTCTGCCTAGTTTTTTAATTAAGAAAAACCCAAATCAATTTCATGTTCTAATGTTCTTATTCTTATTAATTATGATCAAAAACATAAAAATTTAATATGCTAACCTTACTAGATGAAGAAGAATGACACCAAGATGAACACGGATCAATACACCAAATAGAAGAAGAACTTTATTACTAGGATCACCCGAATGATTTAAAACTTCTAATCTTAAAATCTTCAAAACAACAATGGAGGATAATTTGACAGAGGAATTTGAGTGAATACTGGATGAGAGAGAGAGTTGGGGACGTGTAGTATTTATAGTGGTGAGGGGATAATCACCAATTAATTGTGCAGACAATTACACACTTGTTTCCAAAAGTATTTACACTCTATTCCTTAATTATCACAACTAAGTCAAATTTATCCTTTTTAGATATACACAATAATTACTTCCAAATTTCTAATGCTTATCTACTAAAAAAAAATCTTTTTTTTTAATTTAAATACTTTATACCAAAATACCATTATTTCCAAAAATCCATAACTTAAGGTTTTTATTTTCAAATTCTCTTCATATACCATAGGTTATATTTCAAAATTAATATTTTGAAATGAAAAACTCAAATTTCAAAAATGCGGGTTTTACAACTCTTCCCCTCTAAAAAAAAATTTCGTCCTCGAAATAGAAAACAAAAATTTATGGGTTTTACAACTCATAGATTTCCCCGGTAAGGAACCCTGATAAATGAACTCAGGAGCATGAATGTCACCGAATATAACACGACGCGAATGGCAGTCAACCGAAGCACGGTGTACTGCTAACCAGTCTATACCCAGAATCATGTCAAACTCGCACATGTCTAAGGGAAGTGCATTAACTGAACGAATCTTGTCATCAAACTGTAGAGGAAGATCTCCATACACATGGGTAATACGAGCGGAGTCCTTCAGAGGCGTGGATATACATAATACATGATCAAGTAATACGGGTGTCATAGTAAAACATGAGGCAAACAATGGTAGATATCACGGGAATTGTGCACCACGTATCAAATAAAACAAACACTGCACGACCGAAGATAAATAATGTACCAGTGATTGTACCTGAAGTATTGGCGGCCTGATCCTGTGTAAGTGCAAAGACACGGCCGGATGCATCTGGCTTCTTGTTGGCATGACCAGACGTACCTGCCCCAGTGTTCTTCTTGCAATCCCGCTGAAGATGACCAGCCTGGCCGCATTTGAAGCAAGTACCAGAAGCACGACGACACTCTCCTGAGTGTCTACGTCACAACATGACACAAATAGGCGAGTATAACCCTCAGAGGGTACCCTAGACTGCTGGGAATCAGAACTGGTAGATCGGTGGAATTGCTGACCTCTGTTCCTTTGGTCGTGTCCAGCACCGGAACTCCTGTTATTGCCGCTAGAGTAGTTGTTATTGTTGTTGTTGTTGTTGTTGTTGTTGTTGTTGTTGTTACCACCACCGCCCTGCCTGTTGGATCCATGGCGGTCATTATTCTGACCGTGACTCCGATAACTACTCTGCTGAGTGGCCGGCTGATACTGGTCCTCACTCTTATGCCTCTTGTTCGACTGCTCAGACCTATCATAATCCTCCTTGTCACGAAGGATCTTAAGTTGCGAGCAGCATCCGCAACCTGGGCAACATCCGTAAACGGTAGACACATGACATGGTCGAGGATCGACTTGTGAAGACCCCAACGATAGTTCTTCGCCTGCTCTTCTGCAGTGCCAGCAGCCTGCCCAAGAAAACCAGCTAATCGAAGGAAACGCTGCATGTACTCGGTACTATTCTCATTCGCCCTTTGGCGGATGGAATGGTACTCTCTCTTCAAGCGCTCTTGCTCGGCTCGAGGGAAAAACTGAAGAAAGAACAGTTCCTTGAAAGCTGCCCAAGTCAAAGTGTTGACCCACGCATCTCCTCTTTTGGCCTGTTTATAGGCCTTCCACCAAGCTAACGCGTCACCCTCGAACTTATACACAGCCAATCTGGTCTTAAAAGCATCATTACAATCCATCACGTCGAAAGAATTCTCTCCATATGGGAGATCCAATTCTCAGCATCAACAGGGGCTACTGCCTTCTCGAACGAACGGGGTTTCTGCTTATTGAAGCGCTCAAGCCAAGTATGAATAGTGACTGGTGGAGGATTACTACCCGAAGCTACAGCACCAGTGCGGTACTCTTCGCGAACCTGCTCGCGAATCTGTGGGAGCATGGCATCCACGGCTGCCTGAACGGCCGCAGCGAGTTCAGCATCGGTACGAGTGTTCACCATCTGACATTTGCAAAAAGGGTTTAATGATTAAACGGTTAAAAGGTCAAAACGCGACAGAAGATAAACGTCGATTCTGAAGGAACCTAATGTCTACCCAATCCTCACAGGTTAAGTTTTAGAGCCTACAGGTGAAACCTTTAGCTATGATAAATAATTGTAACGACCCACTCCAGAAAGGAGGCCGAAACGTCATAATCATGGTGTCATATCAAAGCATAATAAAGGCATAAAGTCATAAATGATAACATAGGACAAGGTGGAAAGCCGGAATCAAACATCGGCTCCCAATTATGAGATCAACATGAATAACGTAAAAGAAGTCTAAAGGACGAAACATGTGTCCAAGATAGTATAGCACATCAAAATGTCTGCGATATAAAGAAAGGAAGCTAAATAGGTCACTTCCTAAGCACACACTCTCTCATGCCCAATCTCCCTCTAGATACCTGCCGTATAAGAAAGAGAAAGAAAATACGGCTGAGCATAACGCTCAGTGAACGGATATAATAACAATGTAATTAATAAGTATGAATCCTGGATAGTAAATACAAAGTAGCGGAAAGATCAAAAGTGTCATGAGGAAACCTGGAGAATGCGTCATGAAGAATAGGAAATAAACATGTAAAACATGGTAATACGAAGTAAAGATGTCATGAAATATCATGGATAGTATAAACATAAATAATAAGGAATGCCCACGAGCTCATATAATCATACATGTCATAATAATAATGTCGTGAATACATGCATATAATAGTGGGACTGCTCAACATGTAATTGAAGGGGTGACCTCTTATAATAATATGGGTGGAGGGATCAGCTCCAATGTGATGGGATGTAGAGCACACACCAACCAATCACCATGAACGTGTAAACATGTAAACTAGGATGCATCCATACGCCCCTGAATAATAATGGCCAAACATGAAAATAACGTGGTAACATGAAAGGGACGCCGCGTGAAATCACTCTCAACGCGAAAAGAGCGTGACACAGGTGCCTATGTGTCACAGTCATAGTACCTCATCGATAGGTGGTACGTCATGTAAATCATGGTCATGCGTATATATAGCTCGGGCAATAGAATAAGTCTTGAAATCAAAACATGTAAAGGATCATGCAAAGACTAAAATGGGGAAGCATAGCAGTTCTGGTGGTTGGAATCATGAAGGGAAAGAATGTCCTTACTGAAGGGACGGAATATCCGTACGATAGTTCAAAGACGAATACAAAGTATCAGAATACGTACCTTATTTGAATGAATGAAAGACCCACAACATAGACGGAGGATTATCCTAAGGTCACCAAACTCTACAAGAATATATTATATGTTACTTTTACTTAAATTTACGATTGACCTCTCAATAGTTTTCAAAGGTTATATCTATTCTATGATGGCTTAAAAACTTTACAATTTTCTAGATAAATTAACATGACTTTCTTGACTTAAATAACTCATTCAAAACAGCTTTAAAAAGTTCAACCAAAAATCAAGCGCGCGGCGCGCGGCTTGGTCACTATGATAGTCTATGTATCCCTATAAAATAAATTTAATCAATTCTAAAATTTAAAGTGGTCCCTTGGACCTTGTTAATCAAAACAGTCCCAAAAACTGAGGCAGAAACTTACTGAAAAGTTTACGTCTAATTTGACCAAGTTAAACCCCTAATTAATTATAAGAAAATTACACGAGGTCACACATATTACTTAGTTTAACATATTCAAAATTAGCCTCAAATCTTTTGATGTTTTATTAATATTTCAAACCCTAAAAGTAAAATTTTCGGAGTTAGATTTCCAGAACTGACACTTTGTCTTGTAGATTTCGAAAAACTGACCTTCACTGCCTCCAATTGACTTGAGGCCGGTTTTTCCGAAAGTATATTTCGTTTTGCTACCCTTTATGGACTCCAGAAACTAATAAACATTCTATTTTTTATCATTGAGTTATGATCTGTTGAACACAACCCAAAATTCTGCCTAGTTTTTAATTAAGAAAAACCCAATCAATTTCATGTTCTAATGTTCTTGTTCTTATTAATTATGATCAAAAACATAAAAATTTAATATGCTAACCTTACTAGATGAAGAAGAATGACACCAAGATGAACACGGATCAATACACCAAATAGAAGAAGAACTTTTAATTACTAGGATCACCGGCTGATTTAAAACTTTTATCTAAATCTTCAAAAACAATGGAGGATAATTTGACAGAGGAATTTGAGTGAATACTGGATGAGAGAGAGAGTTGGGGACGTGTAGTATTTATAGTGGTGAGGGGATAATCACCAATTAATTGTGCAGACAATTACACACTTGTTTCCAAAAGTATTTACACTCTATTCCTTAATTATCACAACTAAGTCAAATTTACCCTTTTTAGATATACACAATAATTACTTCCAAATTTCTAATGCTTATCTACTAAAAAAAAAAATCTTTTTTTTAATTTAAATACTTTATACCAAAATACCATTATTTCTAAAAATCCATAACTTAAGGTTTTTATTTTCAAATTCTCTTCATATACCATAGGTTATAGTTCAAAATTAATATTTTGAAATGAAAAACTCAAATTTCAAAAATGCGGGTTTTACAAATATATTTATCTAAGTTCAATCTCTTGACGTCAGAGACTTAGCAATTTATCTAAGCTCGGGTTCTTGATAGTTGAGGACACTGAAGACAACTCCTTGAATATTCTATCATTCAAGGACTTGATAGTTGTGAAAACTAGAAGGGAGGAGGGTTGAATAGTTTACCGGTTAATTTGCGTTTTAAAAGTTTGCTTCTAAAAATATTAGATTCGAGTATATGTTCGATCAATCAACAATATGAACCACTAATATACCTATCTACTTACAATCACAATACAAATAATAAATGAGAAATGTAAACAAGATAAAAGAAATAAGGGATAGAACAATCAAACCGCAACATCAAGAATTATAGTGGTTCGACTACGAAGCTCCTCTTCGTCCTACTCCACTCCTCGAGTATCCGACTCGATATTTCACTATGTCGACAAGCTCCCTTTAGGCGGAGAAAACCGTTTACACGTCGCTTATCTTGTTTTCTGACACTAAGCTAAATGTCGAGTCATAATCTTAGCTAGAACCAATCTACCACTTCACTAATGTATTTTAAGGACTAAAATACTAACCAACACACAATCAACACTTTCAAATTTATACACTATCCGAATTTACACAATCACACAAGATCAAGAAAATAAAGGTTCGGATCTAGAAGAAGATAAAAGATAACTAATCTACAACACTTTGTTTCTTGGCGAATACGCGTGTTCTTCTCTTGCACTTGATAGAAGAAGGAAGAAGATGAGATTGAATCACTTGAAACAAGATTAAACTTAGTTAGTGATCAAGAGATTTAGAGAGAGAAAAATGATTTTAGTGAGAGAAAGATATTTGAAAAATATATGCAAAGAGGTCTAAAAATCTAGTGCACTATTTATAGCCAAAAAATGGTAATGTCTCCTGGCGGCGGTTCCGGCGGTTCCAGATATATCCAGGGGCCGCTCCTAGGTAGACGCTCCCATTTTGTCCTGTAGTGGGGAATGTTAAATCTGGTGTAGAAGCTTTCATTTTGAGAGGGAAACCGGATTTGAATTTTATATTTAATTAAAACATTTCTTTAATAATTTTTTTTTGTATATTTTTATTTTTGTAAAAATACTTTTGTAAAAATGTAATGGTTAAAAAATTTACAGTAGTTGGACTATGATCTAGATGCTCGGTTACTACGACCACTAGGAATTTAGGATCGATATCTAGTGATTATAGGCTAGCATTTGATGATCATTCGGGCCTAGTGATATTATAACCACCAATTAGAACTAGGATTAGACTTTGGACTAGGAAATGAAATCACTGCATTAGTTAAGGAATAACTAGGTTAGCACTCCTTCCCTCATTAATTAACACATGTTATTTCATTTTTGCAACTAGTTTTAATAAGGGCAAATTGCATATACCCAATTTCAATTTAAGGTACTCAACATTTTTTTCTCAATTTAATATACCAAATTTTTTTTGTTGCAATTTAAGACAATTAACAGGTTACCAAGGTCACCAACCGGTCACTTTCTTCTCCAACATAAATTTCCAACGAACTAGTTTTCCGACGACCCACCATCACCACCTATTGTTGTATTGCTGTATTCTGTAGTGACAACGGAGACTCATAGTTTGGAAAAAGTTGCGTGGCCTTTGATTTAACGAAGAATGACACAAAAATGGTCGGGCGTGGAGCACTTTCACTTCAAAAGTCTATGATATTATATCTACAACTAATTTGCAGAAAATCTCAAAAGATTAATTAATTTGGCAGTGGAAGGAACTTTAAAGGTGGTTTGATCACGTGATAGCCACTACACGACATCAATTTAGTAACAACAACAGGATAAAAACATATAATAAGGATAAGATATAAACATTTAAACATTAACATTTGGATAAAATCGAAGCACATGTGTTTAACAGAATACAACAATTAAAGACAGTCAAAGCGCATTCTGGAGGTTTTGGTTGTTGCGGTGGTAGTGTTTTGGTGTGTTGTGGTGATAAATAAAGGTGGTGATGACGGGCTATGGTGGTGGTGGTGGGTTATAATGGTGGTGGTGGTGATAGATGAAGGTCAAGTCGCCGGAAAATCAAGTCGGAGAAGAAGGTGACATGTCGGTGACCAGGTAACTTGTTAATTTCAATTGCAACAAAAAACAAGTTGAGTATACTAAATTGAGAAAAAAAATAAAGTACATTAAATTGAAATTTAGTATAAGTTGGGTACACTTTTATGCAATTTACCTTTTTAATAAATATCTTCAATTTAATCGTGACAATTAAATTGTTCTATTATAATAGAATAGACAACTCAAATAAATGAACCACCCCTTAACTCTTGAGATGACATCGGATTTACCAATCACTACATTACACACGACCGAGTACACTGTCCGTTAAAGCATGTAGATCATAGGTAGACGAGAAATATAAATTTAAAACCTGATGTAAAACAAGCATCAATGGTCACACTGCGAGGTTTGGTTTTGAGATGGATTCTTATGTTAGTGATGGCACATTCCTTCTTGTGAAGGTCATCTTTTTTTGATACTCTTCTCATATCTTTTTTTTTGTCGGTCTTTATCTTTAGTTTCTCATTTACAGCCTTCGGTCCCTCAGCTTGAAGTTGCTTGAATTCTTTGGTGATTTTGATGGCTTCGGCAAAGGCTTGAGCTTCTTCATTAGCTATACTTTTTAGTTAATGGCTTCGAGTTAAATAAGAAAATAAAATGAAAAAAAATATAGGAGGTTGAAGATGAATTAGGGTAAACTGACAAAAATGTTTCATGTGCAAGTCACGTGAGATGATTTAACGGACTCATTTAACGAGTATCAGTGAAAAGTACACTGATCGTAACAAAATGTGAACAACAATGACGTTTTTTTAAACTAAAGTTTAAGGGTTTGAAGGTGGCCGAGAATAAAGAGAAAAAAAAAAGAAAAAAGCTAAAATAATAAAGAGTTGCACAAACACAAAGGAGCCATAAACGCCACCATTTATTTCAAGAAGAACAGGTGGTCCAAAAGTAAGGAGACCAACCAAGACAGTTTAGTTAGAAACACAAACACAACCACAAAAACATGATGAGATTTTAACAAAACCCAAAGATTTGACCAACAAAACCATGATGTTGAAACGTATAATCCTCTTCATATTCACATTCATATACATATTCTATGACAACTGGATCCCAACACCATCATGTATACAACAACAACAACATGATAATCTTCAAGAAGAAGATAATGATCTTAAAGTAATGATGGTTTCTGATTTGATGTTATCGGGTGGATCCTCATCATCTTCCGGATATGGGTCTTACTTGGATTTGCTGGATCTTTATTTCAAAGACTATTACTTTTCAAGATTCTTTACAGTATGTACTCCTCACTTTTATATAATCTTTTAACTTATTGTCTTACTACCATCTTCATATTGTTTTGCTGATAAATGGTACCATTTCTGATTTGTTTGTTTGGGCTTATGTCATAATGAACTTATATAAGCCAAAAAGTTTCAAAATAAGCCACAAAAATTAAGCTTATGAAGCATAAGCCCAAAACCAAATAAGCCAAACACCCCCCAAGTGTATATAAGGTGTGGCTTTTTCAGCACTCAAATAAGCAATCCCAAACACTTAATCATCTGATTCTCAGTACCATGTTTTATGATGTTCCGGATATTTGTACTAAAAAAGTTGGCTTTATAACTAGTGTTTGGCATTGTGGGTTGGAAATGATTATCTTATTGTTGGGTTTTTAAGTGTATATAAAGGGGATGTTCGGGATTGCTAATGGAAACTGATTATGTGTCTATTGGGATTGCTTATGTTATAATGCTTATTTAAAAGAATCGATGAGACTTTCCTGGTAGGAGGGCTAGTCTATGACTCATATCATATGTATGCGGGTGCGTGACTACTCTAAAAATCAGCAAGTAACCATGTTCCATGAAAACACTCAAAACTGCCTTAGTAGCAGTTACATAAGCAATACCAAACACTTAATTACATGATTAATTTGAGAGTAAAATAAGCTGTTTTGAATAGGCATTTAGGAATTGCTTATTCCAAACTACTCATTTCAAAGAAAGTAGCATATAAGCATTTTTAATAAGCAAAGGTGAACTCCCCATTATTCTCTAGTATTTGGGTCTAGCGAAATCTAGTAGTCTTCTTATAATTTTCGTCGGTAAATCAAGCATCTTTCGTTGACCTTTTAATCTCGACCGTCGATTATGGTTGCCTTAAAATCTCAACCATTTTGATTGCCTATCTTAGGCAACCGTTGGATTCTTACTATTCATTGTTCATTACTTCATTAACCGTCCCACTATCACTAAACAGTAAGTGTCCCACTATCACTTGGCCAGTTTGGGATGTCTGACAGTAAGGGAGGATACAAATAGTTACTAAATTGGCTGGGGATAGTGAGACGGTTACTGAACGATTCAGGGATAGTGGGATGGTTACCCAGCAATGCAGGATACTGATTTGCTCGAGGTCTGGATTTCATTACGATCCAGCGACTCGCTCACTAAGTTATACAATTAAAACATCTGAGAGCTAAAGTCAACCACAATTGAAGGTCGAGATCAAAAGGTCAACCAAAGACAATTGACTCATCAAAAACAATACTGAATAAAATAATAACTAGTCAACATTTTTAAACATGACAAACACAAACAACTCAGTTGTGATTTTCGATAGATGAAAAGATAGATATAGAATTAGCAAACATGATCCCCTTCAGTAAGAAACGATCCAATCATCGTGTAACAACGATTATAAAACATTCACTCAATGCAATCTTACGCATAACTGTGTATTACGTAGGAAAGAGAAGCTTTACGAATTCTAGCCGTGTAACCTTTTATGGGTATCTACTTTGTCGTTTTATCAGAGAAGGTATTCTCCTTATTATTGTATATAAAGAACATAATTTTGATCAAAAGGAAAGTTTACTGTTTTGGCCATTTGAAATAACTTACACTTTGCAAATGCTTCGGTAAGAGCTTCAAATGTGTGTCTTGCAAGTCAATGCTCTTTTGTAGATACCCATGGATGGAGTTTAGATCAATGGGTACTATATACTTGAAGAAATTTTCTTGATTTTGTTATACTTGCTTTCTGTAGTTGTAATTCACTATAAGAGCTTCATATACCGCCTCATCTTTTTAAGATCCTCACATCCTGAGGAAAGTTTTTCTGCAAAAATGAACCACAGAAATAGAACTTAAGGTAAAAGTAGCGAAAATAACATGAATGCCATTTTTGCAAATTATATTTTATGATATAATAATATAGAATTCACTTCTTATAATATCCCTCATTTATGAGATTTTACCGCTTAGCTGCCGGGGATAATTTGTATCTCCTTGCATCTATTCTCGATGTCTTCACTTTTCCAAACTGCAAATAGTGGTTTAAAATACGCTTCCTTTTCAAAATACATATGATGTTTAATATTACGTTAACTATACCAACTCAACTACGGTATCCAATCCCGTTTTCCACGGGGTAATGGAGGAGGTGAGATGTAGACAGCCTTACCCCTACCCAAAGGTAGAGAGGCTGCTTCCAGAGGACCTCCGGCCTTGCAGGGAGTGAGGATCGAACCCTTGACCTCTGTCTGTAGAGGGAGGGGGTTTTCCAACTGATCCAACCCTGCTTATAATGTTCTAAATTTGCACTTAAGAAAAGCGAATACATTGATTTCATATGTGAGGAGATACGAAATATCCTTAGTGAATAGTAGCTATGATCTTTAATATCACAATGACGGGATATCTTAAGAAGGTAGTTTATGCATAATTGTATCATGCAAAAGTTTATGCACAAATGGTATCCATGCTATGTTTCACTGCTTTTTTCTTAAGCTCTCCTTCCTCTTTACATAAAGACTTCCCTCGAGGATTGGAGGTTTAAAAAACATTGAAACGTTCAAAAATCCAAAAAAGCTGTCAGATATTGCATTACAGATGCATATATAACAATATAAATATAGTTTTTCAAGTATATAGTTCCAATCAATCTAAAATTAACAGGTTTTGGCCTACAAAACAAGACTTATTTTAAAACCGATGTAGGTGGAAAGACTTCAGCTTACAAGACACACATTTGATGCTCAAATTGAGGCATTTGCAAATTGTAGGTTGTTTGTTTCGAACGACCAAAGAGGTAAAAACTTGCATTCTGACCTAAAGCATGTTCTTTATATACAAGAATAAGGAGAATACCTTCTATGATAAAATGACCTTCGTCTTTTCTACATGATACAAGTTTCTGCTTACAGCAATCCATCGGTTGAATATTATGTCCGGTAAACATGATGTTTCTATTAGTATTGTTATTTTTTTCTTACATTGCATATGTTGATTTGAAAATTATTTCTTCATCGTTTATCGAGAACTACAACTGATTTCTCTAACACTTGTAAGAGATGCTGGGGGATGAGCTATCAGATTTTTTTAATTTGTTTGTAATCTGTATGTTAATTATGTTTACTACTTATTATTTGATTTATGATCATTGCCTGACGATTACATGATGAATTATATCAAAGTAACAACATTCTAAAGTAAATTAGTAGGTATCAAGATTGGATTATCGTGTGTCAAATCCATTACATGTAGTACAAGTTGTCATATGTGAGTCTAAAGAAAAATTTGGACCCAAAAGTCACTGTGTAATATTTGCTTTTCTCTGATTGCTGAAATCTGAAAACCAATCTGAATGTTAAGAGCTGGTGTCTGAAGTCTATAAATGTCAATATTTGCTTCAAATATATTCCTTGAAAGTTGAAGCTGATTATTTCACCTTTTTATTCTAAGAATTCTTAAAGACATCTATTGGTTCATTAGAATTGTTTAGCATTGCGATATCTAGTGCTGCTATGTTGCTACAATAATTGCTCAAGCTTGTATATAACTGTTCTCATAACCTGCTACTATTTTGCATTTACGGTGTATATTTCTTTGGCCAGCCGAGTGCTGTCTTCCATGAAGAATTTCACAAAGCTTCATAATCTGATCCTTCACATGTTACTATTTCTACCAGAAATCATTTGAATTCTTGAAGCCTGATATGCTGATTGTTTTAGGAGATGTATCTGCTCAAGGATCAGAGTTGACTCGAAGCAAATGGACACTTTTAGTTCAACAATTTCACAATTATTAGGCCCGTTTCTTGATCTTCCATACCATGTTGTTCCTGGAGACCGGGACATAGGAAAGTGCAATGATTTAGATGAAGTGTCCGTTAATAAAGTAACTAGAAGCTTCCCAGGATTGGATTCATCTGGTTGTGGGGCATTTGATATTGGTAATATCAGTTTTGTTTCACTTAATTCTGTAGCGTTGCTATGTGGAAATAATGCGTTACGGTTTAGTGTTGAAAAAGCGTTGGAAAGAGAACGTTCAGATATGGCAGACAGAAAGTGGAACATATGACAAATCTGATAAACGAGTCTTCTGGAATTAAGATTCCTAAACATGACATTAACTGGAGGGAAAATGATATGTCATCTGGGTCGGGTCCTGTACTCTTGCTTCACTTTCCCTTGCATCAAACAGCAGAAAAGAATTGGCGAACATGATCATGATGGAAACATACAGATAGCACAGAATCATTAAAACAAGGTAGAATGAAATTCATCACATAAACTTCAATTTAGCCGTGTAGGAGAGGGTGGCCATTGTGTCTTGGAGCGATTATCTGATTAAATGTGTTCTCGTCGTAGTTAATCTGCTTTCCTATTCGAAGTAAAGCCACACTGCACACTCCGAACACTATTTCTTTCAGTCTTGTAACAACGTTTTTTGTTACAGCTAGTTATCTGATTTTGGTTATTCTAGATCACTATCTACCTTCACAAACGCAATACCCAGCACCCCATTTCCACACATTATTATAAGTATTATGTTATGATGTCATATCTAACATAATTAAACATCTTTTATAGGACACTTGCCGAGGCTGGACCATATGAGTTATCACAAACACTTCCTCCAAATGCAACAGAATATATCTTTCATGCTCTTAGGCCCAGGTAATATTTTGTTCTTATTTTTTCCCGTCTTATAATACACGAGTGCTGACAAGTTCGTATTCTATGTCATAGGATGTGTTTCATTCACGCACATGCTCAAACGTTTTCTGATCGCACGCATCCGGACGGGACCCGAGAGATAGTCGTTCCTGCCATGTCATGGGATACAGGAAAAGACCCTGAGTTTGTCGCGGTAACTTTCAGAAGGAATGGTACTTATGCTCTTGTAAGCCATTGCAAGCTTTCTGGAAGATCTCATGTACTAATCTATTACATCTCTCTTTTTGTTGTATTCATATTAACTATTCAACACCATCTTATTAGAAGTTAATATTAACTGGTATTATTTTTTCAAGTAATTGATAAACAATCGATTTCTTTAACGAAAAAACTGTTTTAAGCAAAAAGTTAACGTAAATTGTTGGTTTACGCATATCGTTATTTTTGCGCAAGTTTTCAAAGGAAATGTATCGATTTAATGATTCCAAAGAAAACTCAGGGGGCGTCTGGCTAAGCTTATTTGAAACACAGCTTCTAAGGTGTGTCTTATAAAGTTATTGGGTAACGATAAGCCACGTCTGAATGAGCTTAGCCAAACGGCCCCTCGGTATCTTCAACAGCCAAGTGTGAACTCTTGGAATCCAAGACCATCTCATACCCCTTGTAAGTATACTTCCAATCTGAAAGTGAAATTGTACTCGTCTTATATCGCATATAACACGGAAACACCTACAAAACAAATTACAGTAAATATAGCTCAATAACAAGCATAGTTGCCCGCGCGTTGCTGCGGGGCGGTGTTTCTTTTATCATAGATGTGGGTGTTTTTTTTTAAAATTTGTATGGTAAGATTTCAAAGTTTTATAAGTGTGGTTTGCGTGTGCTAATTTTTTTAAAGTTATGTGTTTAAAGGTTGTTTTTTTGGCTATTTGGGTTTTTTTTAATATAATTTTATGAGATTTGGGTAAAAATGTGTTAAGCATGATTGGGGCGTTAATTTTTTTTTTTGTGCGGCTTTATTTTTTCGGTCTCATGTTTAATAGTTTTTTTATATGGGCTTATGTGTTGGCCGTCATGTCGTGGGTATTTTTTGATCTGAATAAATCAATACTTTTGTAAAAAAAATTCTTATTTTGTGCCGAGATTTTTATTTATTATTATTTTGTGCAATAGTTTCTTTTTTTTATATGGGCTTATGTGTTTGGTCTCATGTCACGGATATTTTTTGAACTGAATAAATAAGTACTTTTGTAATTTTGTTTTCTATTTTGTGCCGAGCAAATTTTTTTTTTTTTAAAGTTGCCTAGTTAAAGAAAAAAAAATGCCAAATGGGCCGGATTGTTGTAGCGTTGTAGCAAACTATGTCAAAACGACATAGTTTTAACCCAAACATAGTATATACATTTGACAATATACTATAACACAAACATTTGACCACTGTTCATCAACAGTGGCCAAATGTTTGACTTGGGCCACTTGGGCTCAAGTTTGGCCCGGCCCAAGTATTTTTTTTTTAAAGTTTAGTCCAACATCTAGCCCAACTTTTTTTTCCTTTTTTTCGCATGGTTACTTTTCATCGGCCCAAAAAAAAAAGTTTATAATCCCTCCCACCCCCACTTCTTTCGCTAAAAATAAGAAGGAAAATTTTTTTTACTGTTCATCAACAGTGGCCAAATGTTTGACTTGGGCCACTTGGGCTCAAATTTGGCCCGGCCCAAGTATTTTTTTTTTTTGCTCTACTTTGGCCCGGCCCAAGTATTTTTTTTTTAAGTTTAGTCCAACATCTAGCCCAACTTTTTTTTCCTTTTTTTCGCATGGTTACTTTTCATCGGCCCAAAAAAAAAAGTTTATAATCCCTCCCACCCCCACTTCTTTCGCTAAAAATAAGAAGGAAAAAAAAATTTACGAGACGTGCTTTTATTTTTAACTATTTACAACTTTCTATCGGCCTGGGTAAAAAAAAATGTTATGAGACCGAAAAAATAAATCCGCACAAAATACAATAAGAAAGAAAAAATGCGCCGCAGTAACGCGCGATTATCATTTAATATGAGAAAAAAAACTATTAAAAATGAGACCGAAAAAATAAACCCAAACAAAAAAAAAGCCTGGCAACAACGCGTTCGGGTTATGTGTAAACAAATTAGTGTTGATATACTTGACCCGATTATTTAAACGGGTCGTGCTCGGATTAAAGTTTGACCCGTCAACTTAAACCCGACCCGAATAGCCGCTCCTCTAACATGCACCACATGCAACTATTTTGTCATTACATGAAATACGACTTTGTATCTCCTTCAACCAATGAACAAAATAATAGCCTTGAATTCCAAAAGTTTGAAGCATTTTAGCATCAAGAACCAAAAAAGGAAAAAGAAAAGAAAAGTTATGTAATAGACTTGATATGCTCCATTCAATAAATCCACAACAACTTGTTTGACACACCCTATTGACCATATTCGTTTTTCTTTCAACATTCGCATAAAATAAATATCAAATCGAATAAAAATATCATCAAATATTTATTCGTAATTTCATATATGACCCTCTAAAAATTTAAAATTGCGTTTTTTCTTTAAGGGTATGATAAAATCATATTTTAAGTTTTAATAGAAACTTTGTTGATAGGAAATATGATATTTTAAGTTTTAAATGAGAAAGTGTGAATATATAAACTTAAGTAAATTATAACAACTAGACGATTACTTGTATGTTGCGACGATAAATTATAGTAGCGTCGATATATCATATTTTTTTTAATATATAAAGATAGTTTATGGAATAAGTTGTAATTAATTTAATTTTTTAATTAATAACATTTTTTTTAAGTAAGAGTATTTTGGTAAATAATGTTTTGTATTTTCAATTTTGGGATCGCGATACGAAAATGATTATTAGCTTATGACGGTTTCATAACGCAAATAATCTCAAATTAGTGTTCGGCAAAGCAAACTTGAAAAGTGATTAATTGTGTTCTAAATGGTCTAAAACGTAGGTTTAAAGAATCCACATATGAGTTGCTTTTTCAAAACGTCATTTTGATTTTATTACCTAATTACAAAAACACCTTAAATTTAAATAAATCATTAAAATTAAGGATGCCCATTTATAACATTTTACTTACTAATCTAATAAATAATTTAATTTGCCAAACACTCAAAACATTGATTATCTGATTTTTGCGTTATCAAACAACATAATCAAATTCAAACACTATATTTCAAAATCATATTTTCCAACCGCTGATTATCTGATTATTCATTTTCAGAACGGATAATCTATTTTCAATAAGCAATCTCAAACACTCCTTTATACGGAAATAATAAAAAGTAAAGGTATGGTAGTAATTTCTCATTTTTTATTTTATTTTGAGTGTTCTTTTTTTCTTTATATGTAGCACACATCCCAGTGATTTTTGCTGAAAATTATGAGATCTTGTGTTATAGATATGGAAATGAAAACACTAATTGCACTTTTCATTCCTTGAGTATCCAAGAGTGCTGGGAGTAGTGGTGTCATTGACCTAGTGCCGTTGGCAAAAATTGCCAAAACGCGATGTCACGTCAGCAAAAACCCTAACGGCATCAGAAACTTAATGGCACCACATTTTCTGCGGTATCCGTTGGCATCAGTCTGATGCCATTGGCCAATTTTTTTTTTCATTTACATAAAAATAAAAATGGTACAGAAAAATAAAAAAACATAACACGTAAACAAAAAATAAACATTATGAGAAACTAATAATGTCAATTTATACAACAATAAAGTTTAAAAAAATTAAAAAAAATATTTTTTTTGATCATCTTCTTCCCATTTCTTCCCTGGCCTTCTTCCCACCATAAAACCACACAACCACAAAAACTTAATAAAACCACAAACACAAAAACACAAACTCACACACATAAACACACAATAAACACATAAAAAACAAATGGCGTGGCTGGTTGCAACGGCGCGAGGCCAAATGGCGCCCGCACCGAAACGGTGCGCTGTTGCCTTTTCTAGTGCCATTGAACGGCGCCAGCCTTTGGCACCACCGCTCCTCCCACTCTAAGTAATTTCTCATTTGATCTCTAAAGAATTTTTCATCCCATGCCATTAGTGAATATGAATGATGTTAACATATAATTTTTTTTTAAACGAGATTATTTTTGTAAAAAAAAAACTTACCACTTCAAAAAAAGCTTCAAAACAACTCCTGCCAAACATGCCTATATATATTCAAGTTAAACACTCATGCTTTCCGAATATATTTAATATGTGTTTCTGTACAACTATATGGTTTACATCTCTTAAACGCACTCTTTTCGTCGTCCGATTCATACCTGATTCATAGTCATCCCAAAATTCTAACGTAACGATTAACGACGGGCCAAATATATAACTTTGAGCAAACTAGACGGACCATTTACGTAAACTTTAACTTTCCAAAAAGCATACATGCATATTTAATCATAAAGACATAAACAACCATACCTCAAACGAATAACATAATTTGCAACATAATAACCACACATTTATAAATCATATGAAAGCGAATTATGCGCCATAAGCACCGCGCATTCCAACCCAAAAACCAAAACCAATATTCACTACATATAAAATCTCACATGTTGACCATCCTCATTGGTTGGCTTTTATCTCCCATGAAAAAACTACAATAAGTACAACCCAGAATGCCCCCACATAATTTAATCTTGTTTCTTCATTCATTAGTTATTTCCATCATGTTTTTATACATTCAAGGTATACATTCACAAAGTTTTTAAATATTTTTATATCTTATTCTAAGGTTTTATAAAAATAAAAAAGTTTACTTAGGAATCATGGGAAGAAGGAACAAAGGAATTGCTAATAATAAAAGAAGCAGCCCTTCAAGTTATGTGATCAATTCTGCCATTGATGATCCTACTTGTTTTTCATGCACAACTTTTAATATTCTTGCTCCTATTTACAAAAGATTGATTCATGAGGTAATATATGTTGTTCTTGAAGTTGTAATTGTTCTTTTAAATGTCATGTTATTGTTTCGAAACGGGTAGTCATTCTTGAAATCAGCGGTTAAGAATAACTACCCGTTTCATTAAAGTATGTTTTGAAAGGGTTTATGATGATATATTAGATGATTTTATGTTTTGTTTTTTTGTAAAGATGTGATGTTATATGTCTCTAATTTGAAATTGTGGTATGAAGAACAGGGTCGGGCTTGCAGAGAAAGTCATATTAAAGCGAATTGGTTGAATAGGAATCAAAGGATTTTGGATTTGTTGTTGCACGAACGATCATCGATTATATGTCTCCAGGTTTTACTCATTCTCATGCTCCATCTCTTGTGTCTGTGTTATTGCGTTTTCAAAGTGATTGTGTGGTTGTTGTCCCTCCTCAAGTGTTTTGATATATAACCGATATCTTATATTGAATTATTAATCATCCTAGGCTATAACTCAGGTTGCAGATGATCAGTATCACTTAGTATACCACTACCAGAACCGATTGTGACTAGTTAAGTCAAATAGTTGGTTTAGAAGTAGTTGCAACAAAATTTTAAAATTTTTATTTTTTTATAATCGTGATCTGTGAAACACTTGAACAGGTGACTGTCACAACTTCAAATAGGAGAAGAACATTGGAACATAAGTTCCCGAACACAATGCCAAACACTTTGATAGTATACCAAATGCGAAATTATTAAATTTGAGAAGTGTTGCTATTTTTCATTAGGAATTTTGGGTTGACAATGAAGAACTGGTTGATATGTATGACACAAGGCTTGGGGATGCAGGTTATGTAAATTTCAAGCTACCACGGACCAATAATCGTGGTGATGGTACGCTATTATCCAAAATAACATATCATCATTAAAGAACAAAGCTTTTACTTCGAATAATGATGTGTCTTGATATAACAGGACTGTTGACAGCTGTGCATAAAGACTACTTTCGTGTAATCAACCACAGAGAGTTCTTATTCAATGATTTTGGGGACCGTGTTGCTCAGCTTTTGCATGTGGAAGTAATCGCACCCTTTGTACAATGTAGATCCAAGAATGTTTATCGAGAAATGCTTATAGTTAATACTCACTTGTTATTTCCACATGATTCAAGCTTGTCGTTGGAAAGATTGAGACAGGTGATTATCTTTAACAGTAGTGTTTACTTGTCATGTGTTCGTGTTATCTACACTTCTTAAACTGACCTATTTTTATGCATTATCTTTAGGTATACAAAATTTTGCAGTCCGTTGATGCTTATCAAAAAGAAAACAATCTTAGTCCTTTGCCAATCATTCTCTGCGGGTAAATATGATTATTTCTCGATGTTTTATCTTCCATTTTTTAAGCATGTTTTGTTAATATGGGGCCACATCACAGTGACTGGAATGGGAGCAAGCGAGGGCACGTTTACAAGTTTTTGAGGTCACAAGGATTTGAATCATCGTACGATATTGCTCATCAGTACACCGATGCTGATGCACACAAGGTCAATATTTTTTAGTTACTCTTTTATCTCATTTATACGCGCATAGGCCACCTGTTTTTATTGATCCAACTTGTTTTACTTTTTATGCAGTGGGTTAGCCATAGAAATCATCGTGGAAACATATGCGGTGTGGATTTCATATGGCTTCTCAATCCAAATAAATATCGGAAATTACTAAAAGCAAGTTGGAGTGAAGCTGTCTTTGGGTTGTTTAAGGTACATAAAGACTATGGTTTCTTGTTTTTTCAGCCTTTTAATCCGTCATTACATCTTCGAATAAAAAAAGCATATCCAGACACTATTATTGCTTTTGTTGATCGTTCAAAATAGCATCAGCACTTCACAACGCACATCCAAACACCCCGTTAGTTTTTCATGCATTATTAATAAGGATTTTTTCTTTTCAGTATCAAGTGAGTCGGGCTTCTCTTACTGATGAAGATGCTTTTGCAATCTTTAAGGCAGTAAGCGATGGTGATCATATAACTTACTCCGGATTTTGTGAAGCATTACGTCAGGTATAAAAGAGTCTTGCATTAGCACAAAAACACATGCCTATTTTATCAAAAACATAATTTACATCTTCTGTTGCTTCAATGCAGCTTAATCTTATTGGTCAATCATGTGGCCTTAACGAAGAGGAAACAAAAGACTTATGGATTCAAGCCGACTATGATGGAAATGGCGTTCTTGACTATAAAGAATTTCAGCAACGGATATGGAATCCAATATGGAGCTACGAGATGGAAAACACGACCAGTGATCAAGACGACAATGTGAATGACACACATGTCACGCTAGGCATGGACGTAATGAATGCAGATTTATTTCCTACAGAAACCGAAAAGGGACTATGGCCAGAAGACTATTCACTATCAGATCATGCTAGCCTAACGGTCGTGTTTTCACCTACTAGAATGACATGCTCTCGGCTGATTTCTTAATAGTATGGTACTTTCGCTATAGATATGAGAAACAAGTCAAAATGACGATATTGATCACTTTCGACATTAAAATGACAAAGTGATCATTTCAAATGTGTGGGGTAAACTGGGAACTTGATAAAAAAAATATGAAATATATAGCATATTTCCTCGGTTCGCGATTATTTGATTCTGATTATTCAGTATCTGCGTTTTGTACCTATACAATGTTATACGATAGCCAAACACATTTTACTATTCGGCAGCAAATCGAACGGAATTTTAAGAACTTGTACAGGGTTTAAAGATTGATCTTTGCATAAACCACTCCTAAAACAAGGGTTGTACTACTTGAACAGGTATAGAGATTTACCTGTATCTACTCATCACTAGGGGCCGAGCATAATTGACCGCGGACCGAACCGGATCGATTGGACCGGACCGAATGTGTTTTGTTCCGGTATTCGGTCCACTATTTTCATCATATTGTTCGCCAATATGCTTTGTTGGACCGGACCGGACCGGACCGGACCACCCGAATATATTTCAGTCCGGTTCTCGGTCCCATGTTTTAGGCCAAAACAAAACCGGATCGGACCGGACCGAAAACCGATTTGGTCCAAAACACCAGATCGAAGACTGGACCTAAATGTTCAGTCCAAGTCTGATTCGGTCTGGTTCGTCGGTCCAATCGGGTCCAAGAAAGCATAATGACCGGTTTTGAATAAAACCATTGTTACGGCCGCGGTTCAAGGACTAGGACGCGGCAAAAGAGTCAAGGTTGCTCCGGTTTGGCACAAGGAATACGTGATGGGCTAGGAGATAACCATTATGCTTATCTATTGTTTAGGATACGTGTTCGAGTCGTGTTAGGATAAGTATTCGTCTTTGTTTAGGATTACCTCATAACTAGCATATAAATTCATCATGAATGAAAGTCATTAAGTTTTTGGGCGATAGTCCTCTTGTTCTTCTTCTCTTTTCTTGAGGAGCTCGCACACGCTATAAGAGGTGCTACTATTGGTACAAGTAGGTCGTATCAATTGGTTCTTTCATTGCTATGGATGAACAATCACTCAGGTTTCTCTTGAACAGTTTGACGCCTTCACAAGTCAACTCGCAACCCTGACGTTGGAACTTCAAACAACCAAGGCGTCGTGTTGGACGCGGCATGGGGCTGGCAGCAACGATCACGGTATCCCTCGCTCAATATGATTTGATGTCCCGAAGTTTAATGGAACCGATCCCGATAGCTGGATCTTTGCCATTAACGAATACTTTTCACTACTCGAGACGACCCCAGAACAACGGTTGTGCATTATTGGGTTTAACCTTGAAGGAGATGCTGCAATGGTATTGTTGGATGACACGCAACAAGATAGTCACAAGTTGGGATGGGTTTCCCGGAAAGTGTACAAAATCGGTTTGGGCTATCCAAGTACGAGGATCCCCAAGGCGCCTTGCCCAAATTATTGCAAACAACTACAGTGGCTCAATACCAGAGTGAATTTGAGAAGCTAAGGAACAGGGTTACCGATGTTACCAAAAGTTTGCTAATATCATTTTACATCTCTGGACTCGAACCGGCATTACAACGAGAGTTATTGGTGTCGAAACCCACACCTTAGGCGAAGCTTTTTCTTTAGCCCGTTTCACCGAGGCTCGGTTTGCAGATTGATGGCCCACGACAGTCGTTGCCAACACAACCGTTGCCAACACACGCGACACCAACATAGTCACATCACGATTTTTTGTTGTTATGAATTTATGATCACAGAAATCTGAGAGTCGTGTAAACACTTTCAGATCGAAGTATTTCGATGGTTCTATCGAAATCTTAAATCGGATAAAACTCAGATTTAGAAACGAGAATTTGTTTTGATGTTATGAAACTGAACCAGATCGTGATATGTATATATGACCAACAAAGAAAAACTAAAAATCGGTTGTAACTGCAAAAAACAGTTAAACTAACCACCGAATTAGTTTAAATAAACGGGCAAAAACAAGTCCATAATTTCCGGAAATTTTATTTTCATCTCGACCCCTGCCAGGGGCTGCCGCCCCTTGGACCCTGCTACCAGGGGAGCTGCCCCCGGACCCCCGTCATACGGGGCTTCGCCCCGAATGATAATCATAATAACGCCATACAAGTGTGCACTCCGCACAAACCCGACTTGTTGAACATTTATCATGATTACACATTGGTCAACCAAGTCAATCCATTACACTTAAATCATATTGGTGACGCAAAATCACCAACATTTGTTAATACCACAAGCTTAGTAAAACCACCCCTATTACCTACACCAAGTAAACCGACCACCAACAACACTAACACCATGGCACTTGCTGTCAAATGGGTTTCTCCGGCGGAACGCCAAGTTTGTGCTTCAATTGTGATTATAAATGGGTGCGTGGTCATAAATGTCCCAGTAAGTTTCTATTGCTTATGACGGGTGAAGACGACGAGCCACCATGATGTCGCACACGAGGAGGATGAAGCCGTGGAGAGTGGAGATATTTCCATTCTTAATACATTAGTTGGACACGGGAGCCCTCGATCTCTCCAGCTACCGGTAAAGTGGGAACGAGTGAGGTACACATGCTTATTGATAATAGAAGCACGCATAACTTTGTAAGATCTGATATGGTGGAGAGAACATGCATACTACTTAAGGCAACAAAACCATTCAAGGTTTATATTGGCAGTGGTGAAACCTTGTTATGCGAGAATGTGTGTTCACATGTGCCGATTCATATGCAAGGTTTGTCAATGGAACTCGATCTCTATGTGTTGCCCATGCAAGGTCTGGATGTGGTTTTAGGGATACAATAGTTGCAAAAGTTGGGGAAGGTGACTCATGATTATGCTCAACAAAACATGGAGTTCAATCTTGTTAATAAAACGTATTCATTACAAGGAGATGAGTCGTTGTGCATGAAGCGGATGAGTCTTCACCGTATGCAAGCACTGTTAGAAACAAATGACGTATACGGGATTTATGAGCTTCATAGCTTATTGGATAAAGAGCAAGAAAACGGGACGATATCGATGGCGACGGGTACGGGGCATGCCGAAATTGATCAAGCCTGTTTGTACGATGTGTATTCACGCTTTTAATTCTTGGTACCTACTTATTGGAACCCCCACTATCGTTGATTTGATCATCGTTATTCATTAAACTCCCAATTCATATCACGTCAATGTCCGACCATATCGTTATCCTCATTATCAAAAGGGTGAGATGGAGAAGTTAGTGAACGAGATGTTAAGCCAGGGTATTATTCGTTTTAGCCATAATCCTTTTTCATTGCATGTATTGTTGGTTAAAAAGAAGGATGGAAACTACCGATCCTGTGTTTACTATCGTGCCTTAAATGCGGTCTCGGTAAAGGACAAATTCCTTATACCCACGACAGATGAGATGTTCGACGAGTTGCGGAGGCTAGTATTTTTACTAAACTGGATTTACGAGCTGGGTACCGTCAAATACGAGTTTATGATCGGGATGTCTACAAAACCGCTTTTCGTACTCACGATGGCCATTATGAGTTCTTGGTCACACCCTTCGGACTCACCAATGCCCCGTCCACTTTTCAAGCAACAATGAACCGGTTGTTTTCTCCCTACTTGCGTAAATTTGTGATTGTTTTCTTTGATGATATATTAGTTTATAGTACCACTTTTACCACACATGTGGAACATTTGCAATGTGTTTTTCAGTGTCTACAGGAGCATCAGTTTTTTCTCCAAGAAATCAAAGTGTGTATTTGGAGTTGCCACTCTCGAATACTTAAGGCACATCATATCCGAAAAAGGGGTAGAGATGGACCCGAAGAAGATTGCGGCTGGTATTGAATGGCCGGTACCTACAAACCAAACGACAGGTACGTGGGTTCTTGGGCCTTGGTGGTTATTGTCACACCCCGCCAAGGCGCAAACGCGAGGCGTGACAGAGAGGATCGTCATAACACATTGATATATAACACTAGAGAAGATTACTATAATAGGGCACTTCTTGACTATGAAGCTGAAACCGGAGTGCCGTTTAAACTTCGTCATAAAGAAATGCTTATCTAACGAATCCCTTGTCATTCCAATGAAAGAGCTTCAGCTCAATGACAAACTCAATTTTATGGAAGAACCAGTGGAAGTTATAGATAAAGAAATCAAGCAACTAAGACAAAGTCGTATTCCTATAGTCAAAGTATGATGAAACTCTAAAAGAGGACCATAATTTACGTGGGAACACGAAGATGAAATTCGTGCCAAATATCCTCATCTATTTTCCAGCATCTCTTTAAAATCTAATTAAATCTCAGGACTAGATTTCTGTAAGGATGGGGGACTATAACAACCCACAATTTTCATCAATGTAAATATCCATCTATTAAATTAGATGCAATGTAATATCCATCTATTAAATTATATGCACTATAATAACCATCTATTATAAATATATCACCTTCTTACAGGGAATTTTTTTGCTTTATCTCATAATGCAACGTAACTTGCATCTCTAAAGTAAACAAGCTCACGCAACCTCTATCATTGCCATCTATATCTATGTTTATATCATGTAAACATCCTAATATGTCAAGTCTATATCTTAATATCATTTTTTACCAAGTACATTATCCATTTTATCATGTATGTTATCTATTTAACGTAATTTTCACGATGATAATGTCAAATGAGCTTTAACCGTTAATGTTTACGTCAAAACCCTAATTTTGTGTAATGTAAACAATCAAAGTGAATGTACAAGCAATCAAAGCAAGTGTACAAGTAATTTATGCAAGAAATTCAAATATGAATTCCCTCCAAAATAAGGTACAAGCACTTTAATGCACAATGTACAAGTCATTAAGCACGAATTCAAATAATCCGTTTTACTTATGTTTTTCTTAAAGATTTCATACAAACAAATCAACACATGATATAAGATCATAATGCACAACATTTAAATGTCATTTTTCTCCTTATTACTCCAATGTATACGGATTAAAAACCCTAAACCCTAACCCGTTACAAAACCAAACCCGCGTCCTTTTTCCCACCATTTTACCCATTTTAGATCAAACCAAGCACCCTACCACCTCCATGACTAAGCTATTTCACCTCAAAGCAGCTTACAAGTACCTCCCTTCATTCCTTGGCCTCCAAGAGTTGCTTTGTCACCTCCTTGTTGCTTGTTACTAGCCGCGGCCACCTCACCCTCCAAAACTCTTCCAACACTTCCTAGCTACTAACATAGCCCATCATACTCACCTCCTAGCTCTCCTAAGTCAGCACCCTCTAAGAATTAGCCACCAAATCACCCCAAACTTGGGCTCCAATGTCATTCGACCCTATAAAAGGGGACGCACCCTTCTCATTTAACTCACACCTTGAATTTCTATCATATTCATCAATGGAGTCTTAAGAAGGATCAAGGAGAAGCAAGAGAAGTCACAAGACCAGGAATGAAGCTAAGAACTCAAGAAACGAAGCCTTGCAAGTCGTTACTAGGCATACGAGTGCTAAAAACCCCATTCGACCCATTTCTTAACTCGTAAGCTCAAATTCTCGTTCAATAAGCTATCATTCTGTTTTATAACTCTTATAAGGCTTATTAGATCATGTATGAACTCTTGTTAAAAGATTTGAGCTTAAAAACCATGCGTTTTTATTTAAAAACCCTAAAACGACCCGTTTTGATTTCTAGCTAAACGAATCCTTAATCTAAACTTTTGTTACATTAAAACATCTTATTTTAGCTTATTTTAATAAGCTATAAGCTGCAAATCTCTTTTGGAATCTTAAAATAAGCTTGCATGTAATTTTGGACTAGTTTTGCAAATATTTTCATGCTAAGGGGTATATATTGTAAATTTCTGAAATTATGAATTAGAGGGGCTGAAAATGTCATTTTATTAAACTTATAACTCCAAGGGTTGTTCTTGCTAAGTTTTAAAATTAAGGGATTTAAATTATATACTTTATATATATAAGGTTAATTATGTAATTAATTATAATCCAATGGTAATTATTGCCAATTTGATATTCTTAAAAATATAAAATATTATATTTTTATATAAATTATAAAAATATAAATAAATATTATAAAACCCGATTTTATTAAACCTCGACACATTTATCGTTATTAATTATCGATCGACGTATTATAAATTAATTACGTATTATATTAAACGTAATTTATCATCGAGTAACTTTTGAAGAAACTTAAAACTATAATGTATCACATTACTAGGGAGCTTCATGTGAGGAGTTCCATTTGGGTATACGTTTTGACGAGTTTGCTGTATTTACGATTTAAAGTGTCTTGGCTCCTCAAACGTTTACTACATGACCTCTGAATTATGATGGCCCGAATAGTGATACGATATTTCCATAATGTTTCAATCAAAATGATATTACATTAAAGGCTTTATGACATAAAACATATACAATCAAACTAAGACTTTACATATTACCCAGGTTGTGTGACGAAGCCGTTACTTTCATTTCATATACTTTTGCCATCCATCAGATTTTCCTGTACTGTTAAGGTGAGTTTATAGCCTCAAATTTAATTTTTTAAATGTTTCATAAACCCGCGAGGGGATACATGCTATAAACCATGAATGCAAGTATTTTTCGGTATGCTATCCTGATACATTATTGCCTAAGTCCCTACTTTTGCCATTAAGTCCCCACTATCATGAACCGTTAATTACTCGTCGGGGTAAGCGCGAATGCTATGAATAGATCTATTTGGGACTGGACTCCCCGTTGGTGTACCTATACTGTCGGTAACCAATAGCACACATTTGAATAACTTTACGGGTGTTTTGGCAAAGACACCCGTTTGGGCAATTATTTATAATTATATAACCTAAGGTTTCGGTGTCATGAGCTTAAGGCAATAATAATGATTTCTATGATAATTGTATGTGTTGCAATTATTACAAACTAGGGGTGTATAACAACGTAACCCACTATTGATCTTGCATTCAAACTACTTTACTTAAACCTATGAATTTCACTCAACCATTGTGTTGACTTTTTAGCATGTTTATCTCAGGTAATTGAGCAACTTATGGCACGGACTTGAAGATGGCTAAACTTTTATCATTCAAACTTTTGTTACTAGATTTTGGGACCTCACTTTTTGTAAAAACTCTGATGAATAAATGAATGATAATATAATTTTCCAAAAACGTCTCTTTATGATTCGTTTTTCTATGATTATGACTGTTGTACTATGAAATAATACCCCAGATTAGCTTCCGCTGCTATATGTTAAAAATGGGGGTGTTATAGTATCCGTGATGGCAATGCACACCGAACGTGCTATCGAAATGCAGAAAGAAGAACGCAAATCCTTTTTAGAGATCAAAAGGAGGGAGATAGAATGTCGTGAACGAGAGTTGGAAATTCAGAAATATAGACAACGTCAATAAGACATGATGTTCTATATACAGCCATATGATCACTTGACTGGGGATGCACTGAATCATATGGAAGCACTAAGGGCGGAGATCAAGGCGAAGTATAATTTGCCATATTAGTTTACGTTTTTTATTTAGTATGTTTATGTTTTTATTTATCTATGTATCGTTTTTAATTTCTTACGTTTAAGTTTTTAGTTATCTATGTATCTATACTCCTTATAAAGGAGATTTATGGTCTTTTTCAAGAGAATCTTGAAAGTTGAAAAACACTAAAATTTAATGCTAATGGAATCTTGAATCTTCACATTAAAACCGTCTAATTGAAATGCTTGAAACCTTCTAATTGAAATGATTGAAACCGTCTAATTAAATGTGAGAAAATTTGTAAAACCGTCTAACTGAATGCTAATTGAAATGCGTTTCTAATTGAAATGCTTGAAAGATGGAAATGAATGCTAATTTCATTCAATGCTAAAGTTCAAATTACTAACCCATGCCTATATAAATAGGTGAATCATTCATCATTCAAGTAACAAAATAACAAAATGAGCAATGGGACTATATAACAAAAAAACCATTCATGCTCAATCAAAAGCAGAAACAATGGTATGTTTTGTCTTAATATTGTGCTTATTCTAATATTGTGCTTGTCCTAATATTGTGCTTGTATTTGTATTTGTGTAGACTCATCCTAATTCTGCTCTACATCCTATTGATGTAGAAAATTATGCAGAGGAATGGTACGTCTTGTTTACTATTTGTCCTAATATATTATGCTTGTTCTAATATTGTGCTTTTCCTAATATTGTGTTTGCATTTGTATTTGTGTAGACTCATCCCAAGCCTGCTCTACATCCTATTGATGTAGAAAATTATGATGCTTCTCCAAATATCATTCTCATCTCAAGTGATGATGAAGATGAAGCTGAAAAAGATGTTGCTGCATCTTATAGAATAGAATGATAAATGAACATGTTTTATAAAAATGCTATGTAAACAAACTGGATCAAATAAATATACTTTTTGATTTAAATACAGTAATTGTTTTCTGTCGATTAGCATTTATATAAGAAATGGTGCTTTAAAAGCTGTGTTGATCATATAATTAACTGAGCCAAATTTGTTCTCTAAGTTTCTACAAAATCATCTTAAGTTTAGCATTCAAATCACTTAATATTGGTAAGAGAAATCATAAATTCAATTTGAGAAAAGAAAATCAAATCATCTTAAGTTTGTCATGTCTTGAATCTATATCTATCTATACTTCTATACTTCTTATAAAGGAGATTTACCCGTTTATTAAATTTTCAACCATTGAAAGTTGAAAAGTTGAAAGTTGAATGCATTAATCTCTCATAAATGTTTGTAACAACTTTGACATATTAAGTGACAGGTTTAAATGCATTAAATGACCATATTTAAGTCGGTCATGTAACCACTAATTCCTACAATTATGGAGGCTAATTATGGAAGAGATTAATCCCATTAATCTCTTATAATTTCCTTTGACTAGGGTTTGAATAAATCCCTTATAAATAGGGATCACAATTGAATGAAAAAACACATAGAAACATAAACACTTAGATCATAATCAGAATATTTATCATGTTCATAGTATTAATCACATGTACAACTTGCTACAGAAGTTTGATTGTGCATACTAGCTTCATGTCAGTTTCGGTTTCCAATAGTCAAGGAATAGTCAAGGTAAATCTTGAATCATAACATGTATATTATCTTTGGAAGATTCGAGCAAAAAAAGAATAGGTAATCAAACATTCGTGTTATTGACTCCATATGTTTTTTAACTGTTTATGCATTCATTTCGTGATGAGTTAACTAACTCCATGCATGCATGCATGCATGAATAAATGTTGAAGCAATCCCAAGATTTGAAGCAAAACACACACCACGACTGTTATTTTCTGCCTTCAGGTATATTCCAATTACACATGTTTTTGTTTTTATTTTTGATTCGATGTATTAACTTTTGATCTTTTTTCAGTGACAGTTCTCTCTTTTTGAATAAGGGAACTCGATTGTACGATCTGCTTCAAAAAGTACATATTTTGCAACAAACTTAAAGAAATTGGAAATGACCTTACATCTATGCCCATGGTGTTCTTTTTTTTCCTTTTTTGTAAATTAGTTATTTTTAGTATAAATGGTGGTTAATGGTTATGATCAATGCTAAGTTTTGTAACCATCGACATTTAATTGTGTATAAATGCCTTTATAGTTTCAGTTATAAAAAAATCAAAAGCCTCTTATGATCAGTGTTATTTATGATGAGTTACAACTCTTATGATCAATGTTATTTATAATAGTTACACCTCTTATGATCAATGATATTACTGATGGAGTTATAACTCTTATGATCAATGCTATTTATTATGAAGTTACAATGCTATATACTTGGGTTAAAATGACAAAGTGACAAATTTTCGAGACCGGGATTGATCTTTATAGAACAAGATTCGTGCATCGTACCAACCCCGACTACATTATAAAGAGTTTAACACCTTTGAAAATGTAGGAATGTTGAATGTTGAATCTAATTTAGGAAACTATGATACACAGTGTTGAATAATTAATTCAATCATCAATACCATTATAACATTGTAATAGCCCAATTAATTTATCATTGTAACAACCTCCAATAATTATTAAAAAGTGTAACTGCTAAAAATCATTACTATCGATAATGATTATTAAAAATGTGTAACCGCATTCACCATATAAATCCACACAAACCATTTCATATCTCGCACACACAAATGTTATTTTACAGCAACAACGCATATCGTTATACGAAATATTTACCATAATATCGCATATCGTTAATTATCTGCCGCTAGGAATTACCGGTGCTATGCACGGGTACTCGTCTAGTTGTTTTTAATGTATGAATAAAAGTTTTTAATTTCGTACGTCTTATGTTTTTATTAATTTCGTACGTTTACGTTTTTAGTTTATGAATATAAGTATTTAAATAAAAAAATGGGTATGAACGGTGAGTGTGAGTGAGTTGAAGTGAGAGGAGAGAGAAAACTGAGGTGGCGCTGAAGTGAACGGTGAGTTTGTAAACACCACTCCATCCGGCCTAAGTATGCAAACAAAGTAAAAAAAGTACAACCTCCACCCATTATGACTCTTTGTTTACTAAATAACACAGTTATCTTATCATTTTTTTCGTATTTTTTTATCAATTTAATACTTTTAACATGTTAAACTTTATGTTTTTTTCACAGTTTTATAGCAAGTTTTTTTAAGAGTAAACTGCAAAAATCATCCCTGTGGTTTGTAGTTTGTGGCAATAATAATTCCTAGCCGATACTATTGGCACTAATCATCCCTAAGTGCTAAATGTTCGGCAAAAATCATCCTTATTGGGGATGATTTTTGCAAAAAGTTTAACAATTTTTTTTGCAATATCATCCCTCTAGGGATGATTTTTGCTGAACGTATCACCACTCATGGATGATTTGTACCAATAATATCGGTTAGGGATGATTAGTGTCACAAACTACAAACCACATGGATGATTTTTGCAGTTTATTTTTTTTAATCTTAATAACCAACCTCAAATGGATACATACTCAACTATGAAACCATTTCTGTCAAATCTATGATTTGTCAATATCTCCACCTGTCACAATCTCATTGGTCCCATGACTTCTTCTTATCTTCCTCATTAAGCCTTTCAAAACTTTTATCCCCATTTTACCCTTACCCACCACAACCAAAATAAGCACATAATAGTTTCAAAACCGTGTGGTATTTTCGTAATCAATACCTCATTATCACCTATCACTAATTAATGTCACACGGTTTATACACACCAGCCTTCTCTTTCCACGAACTTCACTTCCACTTTCCTCAAATAACTTCACAAAAAACACAATAAATTTCCAAAAAAAAGTTAATTTCAAACAAAAAATTAGGGTTCTAGTTCATACTTTCATCTTCAAAATTCTTGATCTAAAAGTAAAAAATTCCAAAACTTTATTACAGTTTCGGACACCCTTTTGGCTGATCTTCAAAACCCACCAATTAATTTCACTAAAATTCACTCAAAAAAAAGTTAGGGTTTTTAAGGTTTTGATTTCAATTTCAATTATCTTGATCTTGGAGTTGAAATTTTTGTAATTGATTACAGTTTCGGATGCCCTTTTGGCTGATCTTCAAAAGCCCCAACTTAATTTCAGAAAACAATCTAAAAAAAAAGCTGAAAATTTTAGGGTTTTGGTTTCTAGTTTTAGTATAAGTTTATAAAAATGGAGGTGGCACCTATACAGTCATTACCAGTGCAAAAGCTACCAGTTGGGTATAGATTTCGTCCCACTGATGAAGAGCTTGTGAATCATTATTTACGGTTGAAGATTAATGGCTGTGATAAAGATGTTAGTTGTATTCGAGAAGTTGATGTTTGTAAAAAAGAACCATGGGATTTACCAGGTTTGTGTCTATTTTTAGAAAGTTAACATTTTTTTTAATGATGTTAAAGATTTGGAATCTTGAAATTTAATGTTTCTTTATTGTGGTGGTTGTAGATTTATCGGTGATCGAGTCAATTGATAATGAATGGTTCTTTTTCTGCCCGAAAGATCGGAAATATCAAAACGGGCAAAGGTCGAACCGAGCTACGGTTTCGGGGTATTGGAAGGCTACTGGAAAAGACAGGACGATTAAGACGAGTAGAGGGAGTAATGTGATTGGGAAGAAGAAGACACTTGTGTTTTATACTGGACGTGCTCCGAAGGGAGAGAGGACTCATTGGGTGATCCATGAGTATTGTGCTACTGAGAAGGAACTCGATGGGACTCATCCTGGACAGGTTTGTGTGAATTAGTAGTTTTTGTTTATTGAATTTGATTTTTTGGATATTGAAGATATAATTGAATTTGTTGCGTTTGGTGTATCTGTATATTGCGGCTTGATGTTTAGATAAGTAGGTTTGTTTAGATTTGTTCCAAGATGAAATAAGTGGTTACGTATGAGCAGTTTGGTTGTTGCTCATTCAAATTGCTTAGCTGATTTTTTTAAAGCACATAATATCCTCTAAAATAGATTTTTTCTTCTTTTTTGTGTTATGAGAATAAAAATTTACTTTAGTCGGATTCAAAGCTGTGATTCTCATAATTCATGCTTTGCCTCCAACATAGTATAAGTTACTTATTCGGGCTGTTGGCTTAGATGTGAAGAATCTTGATGAAAATGTTCAAGTTGTTTATTTCCTTTTGATCTGTATATTTTCGTTATATCTCCACACAAGTTTCACATGTTCATTTGTTTATGCTCTTGTTAATTATATACGGCAAAAGGGTGTTTGTGATATGTTCATTTATCTTTTAGTAACCATTCAATGAAACTTACTTACTGTTGTTTACAAAAGTATCTGATTCATTGCATTAAATGGTAGGGAAATTGTCATGTTGCACCAAGTTATTAGAAATTGCATATTGTCGTTAGAAATGGTAAGTTTGTTGCTTTAAAATTGTGTAAAAAGGTATGTTTGATATATCAGTGAAACGGGAATGATACATTGCATTTTCTTGCAGTTTGCCCGAAATAATACTATTTTATTAACGAATTGTTTTATATGCATCTTGCAGAGTCCTTATGTGCTATGTCGTTTGTTCAAGAAGCACGATATAAAGGAAGATAATGGTGAAAGCTTTGATGTTGTTGATGCTGATCAGAGTTACGCCTCTCCTCCATCAGTTGTAAAATCTTCGACAGAAGATGTTCAATCCGAACCTGTAACTCCGGTTATGACTGGTCAACTTAGTGTCCATCCTTTAAACAATGGAAGTTTGAAAATTGAGAATTCGGGAGGGAAAAACGATCCTATGCAGTATCTTGATTGTCAGCTCACTGAGTTTGACATTGATCAGTTAAATTATGAAATGGTACGTGCATGAAAATAATTTTCTCACTATTGTGTTCTTAACTCAGAGGCAACTAGCTAGTGTTGGGGTATTTTGAAACTGATTCTAATTGTCTGATTTGTTAGGATACATTTTATACATAAGCTCTTAATTAATTAAAAAACTTAAACATGTTCTCAACTTTTAAAATTCTGATTTTTTTTTTGTTTTAGCAGCCGGATATGGATCTGGAGAAGGCTTTAGAAGGTTTCTGGGATGCGTCACCCGAACAACATTTTGATTCAAAGATCTTCTCTCCGTTGCATTCTCAGATGCATTCGGAGCTTGGATCTACCTATTTGAATAACTATGGAATGGTGAACTCTGGAAATGAACATAATGGAATGCAGAACCAGAACCAATACGGGACAAATGGTATGGACTTCTTGGAAACTTTCATGGTGGAATCAGAGCAGTTTTCATTTGATGATTCGGGTTACAACAAGGATGGTTCAGTTGCCCAAATTTCGATTCCTGAAGTTCATGTCAAGGATCATGAATATAGTAGCGAGTCAGATGGTGAAGTCATACAAGTACAGGTATATTAAAAGGTTTTTTTTAATGCATTTAAGCTCATAACTTGTTTTTATTCAATGATTTAGATCATTATTGCAATGATACTATTTTTTTAAATCATTGTTAAAGAAGGGATAAAAAAGTTTTTGCCCCTCAAAGTTTCAAACCAACTCGGCCTGCTCCTACCCGTACCAAAATTGATGTGTTTTGACCCACCTTTATACTCATTTAAAGCTCAAAACACGCATCTAATTTTTTTTTTTCGTTCTTGATAGCCGGCTAGCAGAGATATTGCGTTTGGCGAAAGTTATATCCTCCAAAGCGCTAAACTTGAAGAAAATCCTGTCTTCCATATTCCCCCCAAAGAAGATTCTTCCAGCAGCGGCAGTAGCAACGTAGCATTTGCATCCAATGGCGATTATAATAATTTTGATACAGGCATCATAATAAGGAGCCGCCAAACACAAAGAGCTGGCCCATCCTTCAGTAACCAAGGAACCGCACCGAGAAGAATCCGTTTGCAAACGAGATCACATGTCGGGCCAGTTAGCACCCAAGCCAGTCCCACAATGCCCATGGTTACTGAGGTACGTTTTCGTATCTTTTAGAGTAGCTTACAGAAATCAGTCCATGTGGACCTGTGAGTGTTTTTTCTTTAGAAAAAATTGTTGATTTTGTAAATGGCTTTACAGGAAAAGGAAGTTAAGCATAGCCCGACTGCTAGTGATGCTGCCTCAACGACTGCTAGTGATGCTACCTCAACGACTGGCGGTGGATTTGACCAAGAATTGAGTTCAAAAGTGAAGCCAAAAGCTGCTTTTCTTATAGGTTTTCGCGTGCATATGCCTAAGGTGCTTTTGGTTATCGGCTTGTGTCTAGGAGCTGCTAGTTTATGGTCCTGTTTAGCTTACTGAGGGGTTGTGTAGGAAAGCTGACTGGTTATTTTGTGATCCAGTAAGCGTAGCGAGTGAAAAACGACCTTTTGTTCATATGACGTATCTATCTTTAAACATGAAGACTCTTTAGATTTTTGTAAATTCCACGGGTTGTAAATATTGCTTTCCAAATTTTGGTTGATCTTTGTTGAATTTGATAGCCTTGAAGGAATACGTCGCGATTCCCACTTTAGCCTTGTTAGAAATATGTATGGCACTATATTTTTCTACCAAAGTATTGTATGCTGCATACTTGCATATTTTTCAACCCTTAGCACTTTGGTACCGACCACATAGTACAAAAGGGAAAGAACATGTCTGCAAGTTATCATAAACAAAGTTGATATTGGCTTTTTCTAAAGTTTAGATTAGGCAAAAAGCCCAAAAGTTAACAATTATTGATCCTAAAAGATGTACCATCACTTCATCTCATCTTAACATGACATCCCTCTTTATTTTATGAATATTCAGAACAATTTTAAAGCAACACGCTAAATCACACATGGAATTGGTAGAAAGTTGGCTAATTTAGGCACATCAAGTTTACTAGTGAAACAAACTCTCATTTCGCATGTGACTAATAACATATAACCGAAAACTAACGCATATAATGCCCAAGCATGCGTCGCCCCACCATCATTCTGCAAGAAACTAAATCTTCCCTATACGACAAAGAGTAGACGAAAAGAAACAAGATGATCAAAGTGGGTACTATGGCAGAACTTCTTGAAGCATGCCATATGATAGAATTTATGTTGACAGAACGATATCTGCCTCTCTTATGGCGCATGGGTGTGCAAAATGCTTCTTCTTCATCATCGTCATCAGTTTCTTCACTAGACTCGACGTTTTTTCTTTCTATTTTATGAAAAGGCTTTTCAATAAGCACATATCCTTGCGTTGTTATATCCTTTCTGATTTGTTATGTTTCTCATCTTTTGTGTTCATATACAGATTTATGCAACATTTCTCATTTTATCTCATTTCACAATGTAATATTTTCAAAGTGTTATGTTTTCAGCAATAAAAATAGGACTTTGTTATTGTTACCCATAACAAAGAAATAGAAATTTAGGATATAATTACTTTTAACCAGAACCCCTCTTTGAATTTAACTCTGACTACTTATTTGTTGACGAGTCACTTGAACATATACGAACTTGGGTGAATTTTTTTGGAGCGCCGAGTGTTATATCAGTTAATGTGGGTGAGTCAAAGTTGTATTTCTTTTAAGCAAAACCTCAAAGTTTTGGGAGGGCCGTGACCCTCCCCCGTGTCCACTAAGGTCTGTACGTCAAATACTCAAATATATCGAAGACGTCTTCAAAGGAGTGTAGGCGGTGCCATTGCACAGGGCCACCGTTTGACGAGTGCCACAATATTTCGTACACTTCTATTATATATACACACAATATGAGGCTCGAGAGTTCATACACTACTGAAGCATATGTATTTTTTGTGTGTGCTAAATGGCCTTTTTGTAATAATGACACAAGGCCACCAAAACCTTGAGATACATGATGTTAACAAGACTAGGGTGCAATATATTAAAAATTGGGAATACAAGGGCACAAAAGATGTTCTCAATTATTGCTTTTTATCAATCTACGAACAACATTATCTTCTTTCATGAGAGTTTGAGAGGACATGTTTTTTATTTGACTTGGTTTTCATGAGTAGTTGACATATGTTTGTAAATAATTGATGTTAAGGTGAGCATCTGTCTTTTTTAGATGTCACTCTCAACTTAACATTTGGTAGGTAAATAACATAATGAAATAGAGTCTTTTTTACATATCTCCCTATACTATAAAAAGAACCTCTCTTATTACTGTAACCATTCTAGAAAGTGACACGTGTACCAAAATAGTTAGCCACCGTTGTTGGTTAATTTCAACTCCAAACTTTTTTTTGGCGTGAATGAGCTTCCAATCTTCTCTTTTTACGTTATTAAAGTTCCCATCTTCTCTTTTCTTTTACACTACTCAATCATTGGACCAAACAAAATAACTACATTTCCCAACTAAAATTTTTTTCTCTATAGAAATCCAGCCAAATGTATCTTTAGCTAATTGAATGGAGGACGCTAGCCCTTATAGTCACTGACTGCCTTCTTTCATCTTCGACGGTGTCTAAAGAAATCATGTAAGAATTCGGTCTTCCCGCGATATATTCGATCTTAGTTTCTGCTTCGTTCTTTGTAACCGCTGTGTTAAGTAGTAATTTATATTCAATCTTGTTGAACCACCCACTTTTTTGTTCATCTTCTTCTACATGCTCTCATCAAACAATATCGTTTTCTTGCTTTTCATATCTTTCAACAAAAATTTAGGTTATTTTTTTCTCTATTTATCCTTAAAAGTGTTTAGTGCTATTACTTATACAATGCCTCCTTTGTTTGATTCTGGAAAATATTTTTTGTTTTTGCAGATTCGTTGTTCGGAATGTCATCAAAATATCTAGATTTCTAAATTTTCTAAGATCTTGTATGTTGTAGTTTCTATCGCATTGCATTTAAAGATGTAGGGAAAGTTTCTATAAATCTTGCTTGCTTAAGTAAGTTTCATGTATAATTTGCTTAAAAAATGAGATTCTTGCAGATCATCATCAGGAGTTATTACCGAGTGAACCACGCAGTAGTGTTGGGTGTAGAGAATAGAGTAGATATATACGTATTTCTTAACTAAAGATTTTAGTAATATGTTTTTGTTGATTATATTGTTGCTTTTCAGAGAAACTTTTAAAGTTTGCCATCGGAAAATAAGTAGATCATTCGAGGTATAAATCCTTATTTGGTTTATTTTTTATTCTTCGTATTTTATCTGAGTTACTTAAGTTTTCTATGACGTTTAGGTGTTGAATAAGATTAAAGATGTTTAAGGAACACCTATTTGGTGAACATATGTGATCTTTTATTATAAAGAGAAACTGAAGAACATGAAGATGGAAGCATTTTATGAATACATCACTACAATTATCAAATGTTGTATTTTTTTAGTTTGTTCATTCTTGCTTTGGTTTTTGTATAAGTCAGAATGTTATTGGGTTTTCTTAAGAATTTAAACCGATTTCTTATTTATAGCTATGATATTAGTTATGTGGCATGGTGAAATCCGAAAGCGTATGAAGAGTAAACATTTGACCAGTAAGCTATTGCTCAAAGACTCTAAAGTTAGTTTGATGGTCACAGGTTTAATTTGCATGCAGATGACTGAAACCTTTTTATAAGGGGAAAAAAGTGCGTAGCTTTTCCGGTGTTGGTTACGTGTTGTATGTTGCTTTTGTAATGTGCGGTTATATTAAGTGATCGCAATATTTTGAAGCTCATAAACAAAAATATATTCAAAAAATAAATAAATGAAAGATTATCATGTCTCATACTTTTTTCTGAACAAACATGGATTTGCTTTGTTGGTTGTCAATTGTCATGACTTTTTCATGCACAGTTGATAAGGTATGGTGTTTTAGCCAAGTTAAAAGTGAGAGTGGTTGAATACGAGTAGAGAAAGGTTGTAGGACTTTTAGCCATGTAATGTTTTCACTGCACACTTTTTTATAGGTCTATACATTACTATATATGCATATATTTCGGTTTCAACTTTTATACATACGTTGATATAATACCTATGAGTTTTTTTATATTGTGCCTTAAGGGCACATGATAAGAACACCAAAAGTACACAAGACCCCACAGAAAATTACACAGGGATTCACATTTTTGTGAATCCCTGTGTACTTTTCTGTAGGACCCTGTGTACTTTTTTTGTATTTTTTGTGTTCTTATCATGTGCCCTTAGGGCACAAGATAGAAAAACTCATACTAAATATCAATGACTATGATATATAAGTCAATATGATATCAATTACAAAGTGTCGTGGTTTTCCTTTGTGTGAATGATGCATTATTTTTTATGGAGTAGCATTTTGGGTTAATTTCATTGTGTTCTTGAATTTAACTAAGGGATTCAAAATATTTTTTATTAAATGTACAAAATATACACGTACAAAAGGAGCTATATACGCTTTGTAAAATATAAAACATGTTACAAGCAAACTGAGCAATGAAAAAGAAAATAATATAACAAATATAAACCAAAGTGAAAGATAACAAGTCCAATGTTGCATAGGGATTGAACGTTTTGATTTGTGATGAAAAAAAACAAGTCGTGTATAAATTTATCATTGTAGTAGGGAATATGATATTTTTTTAACAAGAAAAAAGAAGTCAAGAAAGCATGGTAAACACAGAATAATAAATATGAAGAATATGGTCAAGAAAGTATGATGTTCACAAAAAATTGTGCATCTCGCTAATGTTTTTGTTCTGGTTGATTATATTTTTTTAATAGTTTTCGTTTGTTTAAAATATACATTTTATATTTATTAAACATTTAAACAGCGAAGTATGTGGATTATGCGAGCTTGTAAAAATATTTATGTGTGTGGAGTTTGTCTGATGTGTGTTGCATAAGGAAAATAATGGTTGCAATTTTCATAAACTAATCCATTTAGAAAAAGATAAAGGATAAGAAAAATTGTCTCAAAAATGTTGTTTCGGGTGCGTTTGGTCTTTAAGTGAGGTTTAACTTGCTTTTTGATTTGGTTGTTAAAAGTTTCTAAGAAAGAAAAATATATTTTAATGATTTTAAAATAAAATTAAACTAAGTATATTATATAAAAATGTAATATAAAGAGAATGTGAGAATTAAAAAATAGTTTCACAAGTTTATAAAAAGTAGGGTATTTTATTAGTGTTTATGTAAACCTTTGAATGAGGGTGTGAATTCTTACTTGAAAACCCTCTAACATAAACCAAACGTTTTTTATTACTATTGACTAATTCTATTACAATAAAGTGTCATACAAAACGGAACCTTAAATTAACTAGCATGAAGATTTATAAAGGTTTTTTTAGCACCCACGCTATCCAACGTGGCACCAAGCTAAACCTAAACTATGACACCGCAACATCTCATTTGCTAAACCATTCGCCAATTTTGGTGGTTTTTGAAAAGGGCCAACGGAGGGAAGACGATTTTCCCAATAGTAGGTCTATAAAAAAAGTAAATGAGTAAAAGTGGTTGTTACAATAAAAATGATATGTCTAATAATGATTGCTTTTTTGGCTTGAGTTATGTATGGTGATTTTTTTGTGTGTATTAAATGAGGGTGTTTTTGTTGAAATGACATGATGCGTACTCAATAGTGTCTCTTTTGGCTACAACATGGTGCGCTAGACTCTAATAGGCAATAAAACAATGTGTGCTTCCCCCTCATATACGCATGCATCGTAAAACACTTCGCTCAAGGACAAACTTGAGCACAAGTCGGTCATTTGATTGACCGGCTTGTGTTGTTAGTTGTGTGTGTAATGTTAGTTTTTGTGAGCTATATTTGTGTTTATTATTTAAGCGATGTATGTTTAGATGATAAAGTTGGTTCTCTTATCACACTTTTCTGATGATGAAGTGAAAAGTGATGTGCCGTCGAGTTGATGGTATTGATGTTGGTCACCACCATAGTCAGTCTAACATATACACATTTTGAAAGCATCAAATATAACCTTCATGGGCCGTGCTTAGCAACGGGCCCTTAATCGTTTACTTAGTGATTCAATATGTACATGTCAATTCCTAAACTAATGCCTTCAATTTGAATGATTTCTTATTATTAAGGGGGTAATTTTCGTGTCCATTGCCTAAGATTATACACTATGAATACATAAAAAGTGACTGTCACACCCCAAACGGGGGCCTGAACGGAATTCGTTGTCCGGACGGGTGACGTTCATAAATAGAAATCACACAAGTTACAAAAGAACGACCACTAATGGACGTTTTGAAAATCATTAACTCGTTGGTTGTATTTATTAAATTAACTGGATAAGTCTTACAAGATTTGAATATAGAAATTTATAACTTTGCGGAAAGCATAATTAAGTTATCAAAAGACAACGGTATGAATGGATATAGAGTTTTGAAAGATGATATCATATTGCACGTAGATCCACCTAGACATAGGGAAGTCCTAAAGCTAAGAGTACTGAGAAAAACCATTGCTTTCTTGCTTAAAACGGTCAAACATAAAGTATTGAGTGAATTATAGGTTTTATTTGATGTAATAGTGGACATAGCATGTTCAGGCATGCGACATTAATAACAAATACAACTTCGCAATAAAAGATATTTAAGTCTGCAATCAAGCTCATGACACGATGCTAATTATGAGACATAGCTTTCATATAGCTATAGGTTGCATTGCCCTAGAGGAAATCTGACCTAAGATTTCCTATCTGAAATTTGACATGACATATATCCGTTTAATCGGGCGACCCATGGGTAGTAAGTGCGACTTACCCGGATAGGGATAATTAATCCCAATAGATCTATTTATTCACTCGCGCTCCCTCAACTGGTCATCCGGTCAAAAAATTAACAGTTCATGATAGTTTTAGGCAATACGAGGTCTAAATGATACTTAGGCAACACGTAAAATAGGAAATCTCACGATTGTACTTGTGTCCAGTTTTTATAATACAAGCAATTGTTTCTCACTCCAAGTTATAAAATTTTATTCAAAACGAGTAAAAGAGTGAGGGCATGAAAATCCCTTATGCGGTTGTGGATCAAAAGAAATTCAATCAAGGTGAAAACGCTAATCTCACGGGGTCTTGGCGGCAATCCTAGCATATAGGTTGTCGTTTAAGTAGATTTACAATGCATAACGCTTATGCAAAAGAGCTGATCATCGATAGCCCTGAGTAGACACGAACTAATCCTTTTCAAAAACTTTACTTTCGAAAGTTATAAGTTTTGACAACTCTCGACACTTTGAAACATCTTTGAAAGTATTTCGTCTTTTAGTGTATTTTGTATTTTAGTGTATTTCGTCTTTTAGTGTATTTCGTATTTTAGTGTATTTAGTCTTTTAGTGACTCGACACACCAAAGTTGACTCGATAACCGTAAATGTTGACACAAACTCAACACTTAACGTTATTCTTCATTAAAAGTATATTTTTCGACGCATTTATAAAGTTTATAAATTTTTCAGCATGCCTTTATAAAAATTATGACTTTCATTTTTATCATCTCGTCTCGTGAAATTATCCGTTTTATTAAATGTACATCTTTTTTTGACTCAAAAAAAATACATCCGTCTCGATTGTTACGACAAAACCACCACAATATTACAAACAAATCATTCATTAAACTAAATCTTTCGACTTTTCATTTACGCTTCTAACAAAAAAAAACAATCTAACTTAATCTCTTCGCCAACAATATTTAAGCTCGCTATACGACAAATCTCAAATAAATAATATAGCCGTAATAATAACAATATATATATATCAAAATAGTCACAATGAACTTTTAAACGCAAAAGTACAACTACTTTTTATGTTCTTCCATTTATAAATAAAAAGATTAAACTTTAGACTCTTGTGGTTTTATAGAAAAATAGGTAAATGTTTTTCACAAACGATCCTGTTTATAACCGTGTTCGGAATGATCATTCGAAATTGTTAAAAGTACAACTCATTTATGAAAAAAAAGAGATGACTTACAAGAAAACGCGACGAGAAAATGATTAGAACTAAGAACAACCTATACGTTGTTATAAAACTACCCGGCTTGAAATAACAATCCTCCTCGAACAATTGATCTTCATATGGTTTGATCATAGATAAAAAAGAAATGGATTATGTGTGTGGTTGTAGGCGGTTCGAACAAGAGAGGAAAGAAAGAAAAGAGATAACAAAGTGTTGTGTGAAATATGAATATGCAATGTTATGATAACATATACGATAGCCCAAAAATCACAAAAAAATGCATGAATGGGTGGTTATGACTGGCGTGGGACAAGGAGTCCTAGGGGAACCAATTTGATCTTCCAATCCAAACCCCTTGTGTGTAATGGGCCTTGTGCCAAAAAATATGGGAAAAGGTGTTGTCTCTGATTTGAATTTAAAAATTTTGCATCCTAAGTGTATATATAAGTGTATTCGTTACAACTAAAGCCGGGGGCCAAAAAAGTAACCTCCAATATTCTAAGGATTTCATGCATGTGTGTGAATTAATTACAAGGTTTCCATGCATACATGCACTTAATATACTTACGATTACGTAAACCAATGAAAATGACTAAAACGACTTCATAAAAAAATTTGAATTTTTAAATATTAATAAAATCGTAAAAAACGCGTCCAATGATGAAAGACTACGATGAAATCTGCTATGGTTCGTCTCCGAAGATGAAAATTATCAGATATTAATGGGACAACTTCGGATACATTGCGTAAAGTTATATCGAAAAACTTATAAAAATTCAAATTATTAGACGAAAAACGGTTATGATACTGAACAAAAATTTACGGGTTGTAATATTCTTTCCCTATTAAAAGAGCTTTGTCCTCAAAGCTTATGGCGCAACCTCTGCCACGGGTGTAGAGTTGGTGAAAAGGTGCGGGTATATTTTTTTTGCATTTGGTCTTCACGTTCCCAGGTAAACTTAGGACCCCTCATAGCAGCGTACTTTGTTAATCGAAATACGTACTCTGCTTAAGCTACGCTTGACCCACGGTCCTTGATCTCGAATGTTCTTCGATGAAGTGCAATTTGTCGTCACATGGATTTCATCCCAGTGGCTATAGAGAGGTTCATCAGCTAAGCATTTCTTTAAATTCGATACGTGAAACGTACTATGAACTCTGCTCAATTTCTCTGGGAGTTCAAGTCGATAGGCAACGGTTCCTACTTTATCAATGATCTTAAAAGGTCCAATATAACGAGGGTTCAACTTTCCCCGTTTGCCAAAACATATCACTCCTTTCCACGAAGATACATTCGACTTAAATAACTAAGGATTGGCGTCTCTGCTCAGGCAAACTCTTTTGATGATTCTACGATTACCCAAAATCGTGTCATACTGCTTATTATTATTGTTAGCCTTGTGATAAAATCCCATGGCTATGTTTTTCCCATTTCCGATGGGGTATTTCTTCGGTGTGGCGACTGTTGCTTCTATGTTCGGGGCCTTTGGTACTCGCTTATTATTATGATTTATCTTATCGATCCTTGGTGGAAGAAATTGTCAGATTTTTGTGTGGGCTTATTCCTGATAATTCTCTTAAATCTATATGAGCGTGGTGTAATCCAAAACTCCCCCCCCATGCTCCTAGTGCAGGGAGTTCTATCAAGACCAGTCTCAATTCCTTATCCATACCATGAAGGTTCTCATCCTTAACGCTCCCCTTCTTGAAACTTCTACTTATGTTTCATGAATCTGTGGTGGTAGGTTTAAATTAACAGTCATTACTAAGGCTCCCAACCCTGAGAGAAGGCTTTGTACGTTCCTTTTTGCTTAGAGCATATATGCTGCAAACGTATTGCTTTTCCGGGTGATTCCAAATATTATAATCGAAATTCAGAGCAATCTTAACAATCTACGTAGGTCTCATGTCGTTTCCTTTGATCTAGAATGTGCTGTAATCTCTAATGATTTGTAAACATGGTGCGCTTCATGCCATATGGGTAGTGTTCCTAAATCTTGAGAGTAAACGCCATTGCTCCTAATTCTAGGTCGTGTGTCGTGTAGTTCTTCTCATTCGTATTTCATAATTTTCTGAGTCAGTTTGGTTAGAGGTTTCCATATCCTAGAGAAACTTTTGATAAATCGTCGGTAATAACCGGAAAAAGACCTCAAGAATTTTCTACTTTCAGTTGGAGGTCGTAGGTCGTTTGTCTAATCCTTGATTGACTTCAATTCTTTGGCGGGTTTTGACTGTGAATTGCCTTGACCTTTTAACAACGTTCTGGATAAGAAATTACACTTTTAGGAGTCTAAATTCGCACTTAGGGAATTTGACGTACAATTCCTTATTCTTAAGAAATCCCAAGATAAGCTAAGGGTTCCCGTAATCCTTATTTTTGCTTGAGCAAATAAAGATATCATCGATGAATACTATCACGAACTTATCCAAATATGGTTTGTATACCCGATTCATGAGATCTATGAATGCCTCTGGTGTGTTGATCAAACCAAATGGCGTGTCCCGAAACTTGAATTGTTCATAACGGGTCCTAAATGCGGTCTTAGAATACCCTTTTTCTTGAATCTCTGGTTGGTGGTAACTAGTCCTTAGGTTGATTTTCGAGTAAACGCTAGATCCTTGTAGTTGATCGAAAGATCATCTATACAGGGACGGGTAACGGTCTTCACAGTTGCCTTGTTCCAATTCTCGGTTGTCAGTGTTCATCCTGAAGAATCCATCCTTCTTTTTGACGAACAACATCGGAGCTCCCCAGGGTGAGGAACTCGGTCTTACAAATCCTTTTGAGTATACGACATACTACGCCAGAGACGGTCAACTCTCTTTCTCTCAACACATAACATGCCTCCAAGTCTCAGGTTATCCCGCTCCAACGTACCAATCCTATCAACAACTCTGTTATAGCTATATCGGTGCATATCCATTATCCTATTTGCTTAAAATCGTAAGGTTCATCAACCTATGGGGATATGAACGATCTTTTAATCATTTAATTTCTCATGGCATGGGTCACTTTGTCAACCAAATCTTACCGAGTGATAACGTCGAACTACCAAGTCCTACGGGCATTAAGTCTATTTTGAATAGTTGATTCAGAATATTCAGTACACAACCTCAAATGTTGGTATCAACTTCTATAATCTTTCCATCGGCTAACTCAATAGAATACCTAGTGTCTACAGTAGATGGGACAATGTCACTAAAAGGGCAAATCTTAGCTGAGGTGGGGCTGTTATCAACTAGGTTCCATGTTCTTGCAATAATTGTGTTTCACTGCTTCTTTAACTTTCAGGCTCCATAAGAAGTTTTTTTGTCGTCGAGAGGGGAATCTCATAATTTTACGTCTTCTACCTCAAGGAAAAGTAAATATATTGAAAAGAAAATCTTCCTAGTTCTCCTGGTTATCATCCAATTAAAAGGATAAGTCGGTTACGTTCTAAGTTCTTACAATTCATATTTATCGTAACTACAGGGAGCGTGATTCGGTCTCTCGGCTAAGGGTGTGGTGTTTCTATATGATAAGATAGGGAAATATCTACTTGGTTTCGGCGCTTACAACACGAGTACACATGACCAACACGACTCATGAATACGCACGCAAAATATAAATAAAACACGGTACATTATAATCCTGTTGACAATGTAGAGAAAAGAAAGAAAATAAAAATAGAAAGTAAGGGTAAATTGACAAAGTTTTATGGTGACTACTCCCAGTATAGCATGGTCCTCCCTGAATTATACATAGGTGACCAGGCTATGTATAATTAAGGACTAACGATGCCATGTTCATTTCGTCAAAACTAGTGATATGTTTAAAATCTTTTAGGGTATAAACGTTATAGTTTATAGTAGCAAACACAGGTTCGTAATATGAAAAAGTATGTATATAACGACCAAAGAAATTTTGTAAAAATATCAAAAAATGGTTTTATGAGGTGATAGCAAATAGTTTAATGAGGCAATTTAGGAACGGGTTTATATAACAGTTTGGGGGTTTATAATATGGTATCAAATAGTTTACGAATTGACAACCAAAATTTTTAAAGGTGACAACGTATTAGTTTGTAAAAGACACGAAGTAGTTCATAAGATGACGATGAAATAGTTTGTAAATTGACAGCAAATAGTTTATAATGACACCGAAATAGTTCATGAGGTGACAACGAAATGGTTTGTAAGATGACTGCAAAGTAGTTTGTAATGGGTTAGCAAAAGAGTTTATAAATAACCGTAAAATAGGTTATAAGATGAAAACGAATTAGTTTATTAAATGATAGCTAGATAAGTTATGAGGTAATAGTTGGATAATTATAAGATGTTGACAAAGTGATTTGTAGGATGACATCGAAATAGTTTATAAGGTGTTAGCGAAACGGTTTATAAAATCATGCAAAGAGCTATAGACGCTGATTTTAGATTAAAAATAGGTTTTAAAAGGAGTGGGGGAAAAAATGATTTAGTTTGTTAACAATGATTGCAAAAATAGTTTATAGGGTGACGACGTAACAGTTTAATAAGATGGTAAACAAAATGCTTTTATAGATTGATAGTAAATGGTTATTAATACAGCTATGTCAGCAAAATGGTTGTAGATTGATGGTAAATAGTTTATAAAATGTCTATTTAAATAGTTTATGAGGTGAGCTGGAATGGTTTATAAAATGATAGTGATATGGTTTATAGGTGTTGAAGTAAACAAGATGTAATTAGTAAACGTTTGTAAGGTGACGGTAAATAAAATAGTTATAAATGTTATAAAGTTGACACTAAAATAGTTAATAGGATACACTCCAATTAGTCTATGAACAGTAAAGCGGTTTATAAACATAATAGTTGAAATGGGTGTAAGCGGTAAGAGATTTGGAGGAGTACCTTACATAAATTATTTAAAATTGAAGTGTAACTAACGAATCGTCATGACACATAAAATGAACAGGATGGTTTAAAAAATCCAACATTTACCGAAATTACAAGGATGTACTTGTGCATACTCTTAGGTTACGGTTCAAGGTTACTTAGGTTCTATAGGTACGATACGGATTTCTCTTTTTAAAGTTCAACATTATCTCTCTTTTTTGACGAACTTGGAGTTCTCAGGAGCCTTTTACTTTTTAACTACGGTCCGCACGGTTCAGATTTGGACAATCACTCTTGTAATGTCCTGATTTTCCACACTCACAATAGGTATTCCAGGTTTCTAATTTGCCACTGCGGGACCTCTTGTTTGTTTCAAAACGGGGTATGTCTTCAATCTCTACTCATATGGCCAACTCTCTTGTAGTTATTTCACTCCATAATACATGGCCTAGTGTGGCGCAACTTACGTTTGTTGAAGTAGGATAACTTTCCTACATATCTAATTTTGTTATTTGGTCTACCAGTGTAAGCTCTCACTACCTTTTGTCGTTTATATTGGTCATTGGCATTCTTTACCATCTCGGTTTTCTAACGTAAGCTAACTGATCCATTTAGTGTGAGCTACGCGGATTTTCGCCTCATAGAACAAACAACGCTTTAACTGCATTAGCAATCGTCGGGTTATATATAATACTCTCTATCCTCGTAGGAATCATTCCTTGGTTCTCGTTTTGTCGTAATTTTTGTCACTTCGACGGAGTAACGAAATAAATAAGTCGAATTTTCAAAAAAGTTGTTTTTCCAAAAAGAAATAGAATGTTTGAGGTGATGGGTTAAAGTTGTGTGCGAATTGATCGGCATGTTTCTAGAAGTTACGAGAAGTAAGAAAAGTTGAGGCGTGACGAGATGACGTAGGTGTTTTAATAGTATGAGGAGGGTGTTCAAAGTTGTCTTTAGAGTCGAATAGTAGGATAATCAGTGGGGTTGGCAGACTGCAACAGGTTTCAAAGTTTATGTAAATGATTACCCTATATGGTCAAGAAAGTTATAAAGTATTGTATTATTCTCGATAGTTTTATAGTACGAGTACAATTGTTTCACTCACAATGTCTTAAAATAAGCAAGACCATTGTGTCACTCACAATCTCTTAGGAAAGTTATATATATATATATATATATATATATACACACACACATACATATATACAACTTACATATATGCAAATGGGGAAATATACGTAAGGCAAATGTGAACGCGGAGAAAAACAGACACAAGAAAAACGTAAGCTCATAGCAAAATAGAGCTCAAAGAAAAAATAAACGCAGGGAACGATAAATGCAAGGCAGAGGTAAACCCATATCATATCATGTTCAAGGAAAAATGGTACTCACGTATACGCCATAGCAAAAGCACGTATAAGGCACACATAAAAGTACGTAAGGATCACATACTGGTTATAGACCAGACCTAGTATATACTACCTGGTTCTGTATAACCTTGGCTCTGAATACCAATCTGTCACACCCCCAAACGGGGCTTGGATGGAATACGTGTCCGGGGGCGTGACGCCATAATATACATCACACAAAGTACAAAGAACGACCACTAATGGACGTTTTGAAAATCATAACTCGTTGTGTTTATTAAAATAAATGGATAAGTCTTACAAGATTTGAAATAAAATTTAAAACGTTGCGGAAGCATAATTAAGCTTTTAAAAGACAACGAGTATGAATGATAATAGAGTCTTGAAAGATGATATCATATTGCACGTAGACTCCACATAGCACATCAGGGAAGTCCAAAGCTAAGTACCTGAGAAAAACATGCTTAAAACGGCCAGCATAAAGTTGGGTGAATTCATAGGTTTAATTTGATGTAATAGCGGACCACAAGATGTTACAGGCATGCGACATTTATAACAAATACAACTTCACATAAAAGATATTTACGTTGCACTAAGCTCATGACACCGATGCTAATTCTGAGACATAGCTTTCATATAGCTATAGGTTGCATTGCCCTAGAGGAAATCCGACCTAAGATTTCCTATCCGAAATTCGACATGACATATATCCGTTTAATCGGGCGACCCATGGGTAGTAAGTGCGACTTACCCGGATAGGGATAATTAGTCCCAATAGATCTATTTATTCACTCGCGCTCCCTCAACCGGTCCCCCGGTCAAGAAATTAACAGTTCATGATAGTTTTGGGCAATACGAGGTCTAAACGCTACTTAGGCAACACGTAAATAGGGAAATCTCACGTATAGTACTTGTGTCCAGTTTTAAAAACAAGCAATGTTTCTCACCCCAAGTTATAAAACATTTATTCAAAACGAGTAAAAGAGTGGGGCTATGAACTCACCTTATGCGAGTTGTGGATAAAAAGAAATCAATCAAGTGAAAACGAATCTCACGGTCCTAGCGGCAACCTAGCATATAGTTGTCGTTTAAGAATGATGTACAACGAATAACGCTTAACGCAAGAGCTGAACATCCGAGCATGAGTAGACATGACGTATCCTTTTCAAAACATACTTTCAAAAGTTATAAGTTTTGACAAGTCTCGACACTTTGAAACATCTTTGAAAGTATTTTGTCTTTTAGTGTATTTCGTCTTTTAGTGTATTTCGTCTTTTAGTGACCTGTCACACCAAAGTTGACTCGATAACCGTAAATGTTAACCTAAACTCGACATCTAACGTTATTCTTCATTAAAAGTATATTTTTCGACGCATTTATAAAGTTTATAAATTTTCGGCATGACCTTTATAAAAATATCGACTTTCCATTTTTATCCATCTCGACTCGTGAAAATATCCGTTTTATAAAAGTACATCTTTTATTGACTCAAAAGAATATCACATCAATTTTTGACAACACCGCAAATATTACAACAATCATTCTAAACCTAAACCTCTTCGACTTTCCATTTACGCTTCCAACAAAACAAACATCTAACTTAATCTCTTCGCCAACAATATTTAAGCTCGCTATACAATAAATCTCAATAAATAACATAGCCGTAATAATAACAATATATATATCAAAATAGTCACAACATATATATATATTATATATGCTAATATAAAAATATAATATATATATATATATATATATATATAAATATCTATATATATAACAAAATATCCCAATGAACTTTTAAACGCAAAAGTACAACTACTTTTATGTTCTTCCATTTATAAATAAAAAGATTAAACTTTGAGACTTGTGGTTTTATAGAAAAATAGGTAATGGTTTTCACAACGATCCGCTTTGTACACCTTGTTCGGAATGATCATACGAATGCAAAAGTACAACTTATTTATGAAAAAAGTAAGATGAACTTAACAAGGAAACATGACTGAAAGATGATTAAAACTAAGAACAACCCAAACGTTTTTTAAAATCTACCGCGTAAGAAAATAACATAATCTCGAACAATTTACATCAAATGGTTGATCAAAGATTAAAAACAAATGGATTTGTGTGGGTGTTTGTAGGCGTCCGAACCAAAGAAGGAAAAGAAAAGAGAAGACAAGGTGTGTATATTTTTCTAATGAGAGAATTTTCTTAGGAGTGAATGATAAACAAATGAGAATAAGTGTTTATATGTTGGAAAGAGAATGGGATTGCACCTAGAACTGTGGTGCCTGGCATTGTTCGCCGAGGTACAAAGGGAAAAAGGGGACCGAAACTATCCGCGAATAAGTTTATGGAAGGACTTGTACATAAGCCACTTAGTAGGAAGCATTTAACTATGTAACATAATTTACAAAAATGAAAACCCAATGCCTAAAGGGTGTGTGTGTACCTGGTAATACTAAGGCCAAAGGGTGGGACCAAAAAAGGTCTCCAATATTTTAGGGTCATAGTGCTCAGTTTTGGATTTAATTTACAAGGCTTTGCATGCACATGCTTAGGTATAGATCAAAACACGTATCACGTAAGTAATGAAACGAGTAACGGTATCACGGAAAATTATGAAATTTTAAATATTAATTAAAAACATAAAAACGCGTCCAATGACGAAAGACTACGATGAAGTACAGTATGGTTCGCTCCCGGAGACGATTCTCATATATTTACGGGACAACTTCCCGGTTACGCGTAAAAGTTATACGAAACTTATAAAAAAATTTAAACAATTGGACGAAAAACGTTTATGAAACTGAACGGAATTTCACGGGTTGAGACATTCTTTCCCGTTATAAAGAGCTTTGTCCCTCAAAGCTTATGGGCGTCAACCTCTGCCACTTGCATAGTTGGGAAAGGTGCGGTATAAATTTTATTTTTGCATTAGGACTTCACGTTCACCAGATGAAACCAGGACCCCTCTTAGAGTTTTCCAGCGTACTTTGACAATCGAATATAACTTAGCTTCAAACCTTGACCCGCGGTCCATGATCTCGACAGGTTCTTCAATGAAGTGGAGTTTTTTGTCGATTTGGATTTCATCTAACGGTATAGCAAGAGCCTCGTCAGCTAGCCACTTCTTCAAGTTTGAGACGTGAAACGTACTATGAACTCTACTCAGCTGCTCTGGGAGTTCAAGTCGATAGGCGACGGTTCCTACTTTAGCTAAGATCTTAAAATGTCCAATATAACGAGGGTTCAGCTTTCCCCATTTGCCAAAACATATCACTCCTTTCCACAGAGATACCTCCGACTTAAATATCTAAGGGTTTGCGTCTCATGTCAGCATAGTTCTTTTGATTATCGTGATTACCCAAATTATGTAGTAACGGCTTGTTGTCTTTGGCAGGCTTGTGATAAAATCCATGGCTATATTTTTCCCATTTCCAATGGGCTGTTTCTGGCTATACCAGTAAACCGAATGGCTTCTGATAATCGTCCTTCATCTTTAAATACGTCGAGCACTTACTCACATTGGTGGCGATGCCTGTTTTTATGTTCGGGTCATTGGTACATCCGCTTAATATTATGATATATCTTATCCGATCCTTGGTGGATGAAACAGTCAGATTTGTATGGCTTATTCCTGATAAATTCTCTTAAGTCTCTAGAGCATGGTAACCAACTCCTGCTCCTAGTGCACGGGGTTCTATCAAGACCAGTCTAAATTCCTTGTCCATACCATAAAGGTTTTCAACCTTAACGTTCTCTGTCTTGAAAGATTCTACTTGTGCCTTGTTAATCTGTAGCGGTAGGTTTGAATTAATGGTCATCACTAAGCCTCTCACCTGGCTTAACTCGTCCATTCCTGCTTAAAGCATTTGCTGCAATGTTTGCTTTTCTAGGGTGATACCAAATCTTATAATCGAAATCACTAAGCAATCTTAACAATCTACGTGGTCTCATGTTCAATGCCTTTTGATCTAGAATGTGCGGTAATCTCTGATGGTTTGTAAATGTGGTGCGCTTCATGCCATATGTGTAGTTTTCCTAAATCTTTAGAGTAAACGCTATTACTCCTAATTCTAGGTCGTGTGTCGTGTAGTTCTTCTTATTCGTATTTTACATTTTTTTGAGTCAGTTTGGTTAGAGGTTTCCATATCCTAGAGAAACTTTCGATAAATCATCGGTAATAACCGGAAAGACCTAAGCATTTTCGTATCTTCGTTGGAGTTGTAGACGTTGTCTAATCCTTGATTGACTCAATCTTGGCGGTATCGACGTGAATGCCTTGACTATCAACAACGTGGCCAAGAAATTGCACTTTCAGGAGTCAGAATTCACACTTAGGGAATTTGACGTACAATTCCTTATTCTTAAGCAATCCCAAGATAAGCCTAAGGCATTCCTCGTACTCCTTATTTTTGCTTGAGCAAATAGAGATATCATTGATGAATACTATCACGAACTTATCTAAGTATGCTTTGTACACCCGATTCATAAGATCCATGAATGCCTCTGGTGTGTTGATCAAACCAAATGGCATGACCCAAAACTTAAATTGTTCATAACGGGTCCTAAATGCGGTCTTAGAATATCCTTTTCTCGAACTCCAATTAGTGGTCACTAGTCCCTACGTCGATTTTCGAATAAACACTAATTCCTTATAGTTGATCGAAAAGATCATCTATACTAGGTAATGGGTAACGGTTCTTCACAGTTAGCTTGTTCAATTCTCAGTTGTCAGTGTACATCCTGAAGGATCCATCCTTTCTTTTGACGAACAACATCGGAGCTCCTTAGGGTGAGGAACTCGGTCTTACAAATCCTTTTGAGTATACGACATACTACGCCGGAGACGGTCAACTCTCTTTCTCTCAACACATAACATGCCTCCGAGTCTCAAGTTATCCCGCTCTAATGTACCAATCCTATCAAACAACTCTGCTTACTTGCAACTATCGATGCATATCCATTACTCCTATTGCTTCGAATCGTTAAGGTTTCATCACCTAAGGGGATACGAACGATCTTTAATCATAATTTCTCATGGCGTGGTACTTTGTCAACCAATCTATACCGATGATAACGTCGAACTACCAAGTCCTACGAGCATTAAGTCTATTTGAATAGATGATTCAGAATATTCAGTACATAACCTCAAATGTTGGTATCAACTTCTATAATCTTTCCATCGGCTAACTCAATAAAGTACCTAGTGTCTACAGTAGATGGGACGATGTCACTAAAAGGGAAAATCTTAGCGGAGGTGAGACTTCTATCAACTAGGTTCTATGTTCTTGTAATAATTGTGTCCATTGCTTTAACTTCAGGTCCATCAGAAGTTTTGTCGGTATGAGAATCTCATAATTTACGTGATTCTAACTCACGAAAAGGTAAATATATTGAAGGAAATATCCTAGTTCTCATGGTTATCATCCAATTAAAAGGATAAGTCGGTTACGTTCTAAGTTCTTACAATTCATATTTATCGTGACTACAAGGAGCGTGATTCGGTCTCTCGGCTAAGGGTGTGGTGTTTCTATATGATAAGATGGTGAAATATCTACTTGGTTTCGGCGCTTACAACACGAGTACACATGACCAACACGACTCATGAATACGCACGCAAAATATTAATAAAACACGAGTACATTATAACCCCTTTGACAATGTAGATAAAAGAAAGAAAATAAAAATGGAAAGTAAGGGCAAATTGACAAAATTTTATGGTGACTACTCCCAGCATAGCATGGTCCTCCCTGAATTATACATAGGTGATCAGGCTATGTATAATTAAGGACTAACGATGCAATGTTCATTTCGTCAAAACTAGTGATATGTTTAAAATCTTATAGGGTATAAACGTTATAGTTTATAAGGTAGCAAAACAGTTCGTAATAATGAAAACAAGGTAGTTTATATAACGACACAAGATATTTTGTAAAATATCGGAAAATGTTTTATGAGGTGATAGCAAAATAGTTTACGAGAAAATTACGTGACGGTTTATAATATAACAGTTTGGGGGTTCATAATATGGTATCAAATAGTTTACGAGTTGACAACCCAAAACTTTATAAAGTGACAACGTATTAGTTTGTAAAAGACACGAAGTAGTTCATAAGATGACGATGAAATAGTTTGTAAATTGACAGCGAATAGTTTATAATGACAACGAAATAGTTCATGAGGTGACAACGAAATGGTTTGTAAGATGACTGCAAAGTAGTTTGTAATGGGTTAGCAAAAGAGTTTATAAATAACCGTAAAATAGGTTATAAGATGAAAACGAATTAGTTTATTAAATGATAGCTAGATAAGTTATGAGGTAATAGTAGGATAATTATAAGATGTTGACAAAGTGGTTTGTAGGATGATATCGAAATAGTTTATAAGGTGTTAGCGAAACGGTTTATAAAATTATGGCAAAAGAGCTTATAAACGATGATGAAATAGGTTAAAAGATGAAAAACGATTTAGTTTGTTAAAAATGATCGCAAAAATAGTTTATGAGATGATAGTAGAATAATTTATGAGATAATGGCAAAATGGTTTATAGGACGACAGTAAAGTGATTAATAAGTTGTTTAGTAAAACGGTTCGTAGACTGATGGAATGTAGTTTATAAACGACAGTATTTCTGTTTATAAGACGACGCTAGTGTAGTTCATACGACAACATCCAAATAGTTTATTCTAGTAAAACAGTTTATAAAATAATGGCAAAAGAGTTTATGAACGACGACAAAATAGGTTAAAGGATGAAAACAAGTTCGTTTGTAAAATAATTGCGATAATAGTTTATGATGTGATAGTAGAAAATTTATGAGAACATGACAAAAATGGTTTATATGACGACTATGAAATAGTTTATAAGATGGCATCAAAATAATTTGTTAACCAATAGTGAAATGGTTTATAAGACTATAGCAAAATGGTTTGGAAAGCGCTAGTGAAACGTCTT
>BQNB010019787.1:0-63366 GCA_026074375.1 Tanacetum coccineum | reverse complement strand
TTATATAACAAACAAGTATTTTGTTAATCCAATGTATCTTTTTCAAATGACACGTTTAGTAGTCGTTCTCAGATCTTGTGCTTTTGATCCAATAATGTAACGCCCAAACATTCCGCTGCGTGCTCAGATTTGAGGGTGTTACAATTTAACAAACTAAACACCATCAAAAACTCGCTGAAAACAATTACTAGTGATGATAATATGCGAAGATTGCGGTTGACAAATTCATTTCAAACAATCATGATGAGGTAATGTGATATGTGTACATTGACCATATATAGGAAAGCTCATGGATTTCATTCTCATACGAGAAATTTGTTAGGTGTTTCAATGGATGAAACTATTACAAGGTCTGGTTGATCTCTATACATACTATATGTGCATTGCAACTAAATTTGTAAAAATGCAAGCCTAGTGATTTATAGTAATGGGATGTGCCACAATGTATCATAGCTGTACTAAAGATACTCGAGTCGTGGCTAGGCTAGATTGATTTAACATGATACGAAATTCTCAAGTTTTTTAGTCGTCTTATCTCTACAAACTTATGTGTCTGACACTCTGACAGTTGGTATTCGTGCCTAGTCGTTATAACTAATGCATGTTTTAAACTAAATTTTATGGTTCCATAAAAACTTACATAGTATACGTTGTGGCCAATAATTTATATTTTGGCTTGTCACAACTCACAACATAGTGTTCCTATGCCATGGGTCAAATGGTCAGGTATGTTGTGACACCCCGTAAATTCCAGGTCATTATTTTAAACTTTTCTAATCATTACTTTTGACTTTTATACGTTACGTTTAAGTCTGGCAATTTCCCAGGAAGTTGTCCCGCGTAAAACTGAAAAACATCATTAGATGCGTTCCGGTTCAGACTGAGAGTATCTACTTATATTATGCATGATTTTATCATTTTATTAGTGTCACGTAGTTTACGTACGGTTACGTTGCAATTTTTATGTTTTTCGTGTGCATTTCGCGTTTTTAGCATTTTACGTCAAACGGAACCTTGGAAACTTACCACCATTGCATGTAAACACAAGTTATCATCCAACACTATTAGACTTTCAAATTTTCAAAATATCCCTCCCCCTAACCCCCTTTGATTTTCGGTGCAAGCAAAAACAAAGGAAACCAAAAACAAATTTAAATTTCAAAAGAAAACACCACCACATGCAAGATAGGGACATCTTTGTAGTTTTTCTCCCATGCAAGATCTTGTGACTTCTTACACATTCCTTGTCCTCATGCAACATGAAATACCACTATCAATATTATAGTGTAACAATTATTTTCCAAGTGACTTAAGTTTGTTTTGGTCCCCCTCTTTTTGCCTATGACCGATCGAACCACAAGGACCATAGGGAAATGGTTCAAGTTTTTACTTGAGTCATGTCTCATTTAGGGACACTAAAACCCTACCACTTGTCCTATATATACTTCCTAAACTCTCACTTTAGGTCATTGCATCCAAGATAAGCCTCAAAAATTTTCTCTTCTTCCTTTCCTTCTTTTGTGGTCTTGGCAAACAAACACCCTCTTAGGGTTTCATTTTCTTTGATTTTCTTCAAGATCCAAGTATTCCAAGTTAGTTTCCATTCATATCTAAGGTTTTTCCAAGGGTGAGTTTGAAGATTTACAAGGTTTTGCAAGGTTTTAAGAATTAGGGTTTTGGTTTATTTTGCAATATTTGTTATTGGGTTTTAAGATCTAAGGTTTCTAAGCTAGATCTTGTGTTCTTTCTTGATTCTTCACACCTTGTAAGTGTGTTCTTGATCTTTCTTTTATTTCTCTCTTGTTCTTTTATATATCCATGTGTTTGTGTTATGATTTTCAAAAGAAACTAAATCGACTTGTAAAAAAACAATGAAGTTTTATGATTCTATTATATATGTATTGTAGCTTTGGTAAGGATGAGTGGAAAAGTGTGTTGCAACAAAGATGATGATGGGATTAGAATAGATTAAAAGTGGATTTTGTTAGTTGGATTAGTAGTGAACGGGGTTAGGTTAGTATAAGCACTATTGTGAAGTTTGGATGGATTTTTGGAAGCGTTTACGAAAAATAAGGTTGATGGTCTGACTTAGTTTTGAGGTTTTGGGTGACTTATAAATGTTTTCACTAGCCAAAAAGGTAGTTTTTAGAAAGCTTGTTTCGAATAGAAAGATTTTCATATATCGAACACTAAAAACGGATTTAAAACGGCCAAGTTATAGCAAAATAAATTTTGGAACACTTTTCGAAAAAATAATTAATAAAGTTGCTGATTGGAATTATAAAATAGGTTTACGGACACTTTCAAGTTGATTTGAGCTTTTAAAACATTGGCGAAACGTATATAGACACTAGTATATTAAGTGGAAACTTTAGAAACGTCACAAATATATTATCGGGATTTCTAAAAAAGGAAACTACTAAAAATAGTAACTTTTGGTATTCATTAGCAAGATGGACTTGGAAGTTTGGTGTTTAGGTTTAGGTAGTGCATTTTAGGATCATGGACTTATTGAATATTAGGGGACGGTATTGAAACGCCCCTTTTTCGACTCTAAAATTGACCAAAAATTAAAACTTTTCATTTAAATGCATGACCGGAAATGACCTTATGTCACTCTTTTATAAATTGACCCAAAATAAATTGCCATTAACTTCATGAAAGTATTACTAAATGAAACTAGACTTAATTATCTTCGAAACGGCGGGTGGCACGCCTTCTAACTCCTTACGGTTTAGTTTTTACGACTAAAACAAGAATGACCAAAAACTGCAGACATGGATACGCCATATCCATGAAAATGGATACGCTGTATCCACTCTAAACCTTCAATACGCCGTATCCATACCTTTGATACGCTGTATTGAACCAACAGACCCAGAACCTGCAGAAACATGTCCAGGAAACCCCTTTTTGACCCAAAACTGACTTTCAGAACTCTATGCTTTACAAGGACTTCCAGAATACATTAACATAACATATAACTTCATTTACAAATACTTTTCTAGACTAAATGTCCCATAAACACGTGCCTCACGGGGTTTGCCAAACACCCCGTTTGACCCATTTGCATACACCTTAATAACTTGTTAAACCAATGACTCTTACCCATTATACAATCCACATTTACATGACACTTGACATTTGACAACGTTCATTAACAAACCATTAAGACACATAGGGTTCAACTTTGATTTAAGCTTCGCATCTACCTTAACTACTTGTCTAATATTGACAAGTACTTCCACACCTATGTTATAATCCACGCATTACCTTCTTCGCTTGAGCCTACAAAACAGTGCAACTTAAACACATAAGCGAAAAGCTTAGTAAATAGAATGGAATATAACATGCTATTATATATCAATCACACATTATGCATCACAAACCATTAACATTAGTCCATCACATCATAATCCATAACACATACCTAAAATTCACTTAAGGTATCACCATTCTATAACATATTGCATACCTTAGCTTCATCCATCACTAGTCTACTTCCTCTATAGCTAGTTGTGCCAAACTAGCTCTTTATCATTCTTAAACAAAACACATAAACTTAAAGCTTCCAAACATTAACAACCTTTATGACAAACACACAAGGTGATTCAATCAACATAATACCATATTATAACCATTTTACTTACCTTAAGCCCAAGCTAAATTAGCAACAATAATCATCATCTTCCTTGCTTGTATCCTAACCAAGAATCATGAATACATATATAAACACTCCTAATTTACATAATAATTAAAGGTGTCTAAACACACCCATAATCATAACCAAATCCAATTCTATCTTTAATATGATCATATCATGATCATCAACCTCAAATTACCAATTTCACTTAAATCATTAAATTACCTTAATCCACATTCAAGAACACCTTAATTCTTGGTTTAGCACTACAATTACCCAAAACCCCTAAATTTGAGTAATTGAACCTGAACCCTTAATTCTTCAATTAACTCATAATTAGAGGTTACTTACTTGAGGGAATGATTTAGCTAGACTTGTCTCTTGAATTGGAACCCTTAAACACCATCACATGATCATCACTAGTTAAGCCTTTTCCCTCCTTTTCTCTTTTTGGTTCCTCACACAGAGAACACCAGCATAATATTCTTTTTCTAGAATATTTAGGAAGAGTCCAGATATTTGTTGGGTGGAAGTTTACCACCTTGACAACTTTAGTCCCTTAAGTCCTCTTTTCTTATATTTTTGCCGACTTAACCAATACGTCGTATCCATACTCATGGATACGCCGTATCCGTGCTAGACTATCAATACTCCGTATTCATAAACCGGATATACCATATCCACTTCTTATATCAATACGTCGTATTAACCTTATCCAATACGGTGTATTTGTCCTGACAGATAAATACTTAAAACCCTTAGTACATTCAAACTAATAAAGTCATAGCCAACTTACCCAATGGCCTTTTTGTAATTAAATACTTAAAACTGGTTTCAGGATGTTACAAATCTACCTCCCTTATTTAGATTTCGTCCTCGAAATCTCTTTGTATAATACTAACCAAAATTCGGTCACATTTGACCCTTCATTCCATCCTAGCACTTTTAAATATTTACCCAACTAGTTGCATCAACCTATGTGGTTTTGCAACTCTAGCCATGCTATAACACCACTACTTACCCTTGACCCATTCTACTTCTCGCTCATTCCTACCACATTCACACTCTTTTTAATGACAAACATCATTTAGGTAACATTTTACCATTTCTGATTATCTATTATTTTAGTAACTTTTTCTCTATATCATTACGTTCTCATTCATTTCTTTTCTAAATTTTTATCAAGTACTAAATGCCACTTGAGAATTTGCGTTATCTTGACTTATCATATGCAAACATTAGCTTTTACTTTCTTATTTACCATAACCATCTTGACATTCTTTTTAACGTTTCCATTATAACACTTTATTTTTGTTACTTCTGTTTAGTAAATTTTCATCAAGGACTATAAATCACTTGGAATAATTCAATACTTCGACTACATAAAGTCAAACCTTGACTGTTGCCTTCCAAATTCACATTAAGGTGTTAATGATACTTATCGACCACCATAGTCATTATACCATTCCATAAGGCATACTATATCTTCAATTCAAACTTTTATCCTCCGACCTACTCTCTTAATGTCTAAAACGTAGGTTTCTCCAAAAGTCTCTACTAAAGTCGCATTCAAATTCTTATTTTGCCTATCTTATTTCCTACGACGTCTAACTAATTTTTAGACTTCTTGTTTTCTACTTCTTTAATCCCTCTCATGCCATGCCGAGAACACATAAGCCCACTCATCTATAATTCTTTATTTACATTGAGAAACATCCCAATCAATGTAAATAAGGAAATATAAACTTATGGTTCGGTGATTCACAATTTCTTTATTTAAATGAAGAGGCATCCCAATCCATTTAAATAAGAATATTATACATCATCCTTCTTATACACTTTCGACATAACACCCCAACTACTATTACACACTTTAACTTTCAACCTTTTTCACATTTTACATTTATTGACCCTTATTCTTTCATTTTTTTTCACACGTTACATTTTTACCCCTTTTAGCCTTGGATCCAGATCATTATCGCATTCCCTTTAAAGGGACTTTAACCGTACCCTTGCAGTACCATTAACATTCACTTTACACTTTAACAAGCTTGGCTAAGCTGGATGAACCATTATGTTTATCATTAACATTAGGTTATCCTGAAGGATACCATTACATTTCATACCGGATCTAAGCTATGTTTAAATTTATCATTCTTTACTCCTTTTGTCATTTACATAATTTTCTAATCATGTACTCTTTCATTTCCACTTTCATTCCCATAAGCTATTCTATTTCACACTTTATCATCTTTCATTATAGTACGCAAGATCCAAATGATACTTGTCATTCTTATGTATTACATATACATATACATTTTCTCATTTCATTAATCATTCTCTTGTCAATCCCCAAGTTGACAACTTATTAAATCTTCTATATCAAAGCATCATTTTAGTTTGCTTAACTTTTCCGCGTATAAACCGTACATAGGTTATTCTTATAATATGCTCCTTTACTTTACTTTATTCATCAAATACATCTCTTTCATTTATTTACATGATTCTAGTAATTCTTTATCATTCAGTAACATGATTCTATTCATTCTTTATCATTCATTTAACGTATTAGGATCATTTAAGATTTTTAACGCAATTCTTCTTAAACATCATTCATATACATCTCATACTTAGCCATGTCCTTATTAGTAATTCATATAAGCACTTACTCTTAATAAAATACTTCTTCATTAAGCGACTTTTCATAATTCAAACATTTTCACATTACCTAGCTCATACTTACATACTTTGTCATTACTTATTAAAATGTAATCCTATGCATTTCTTTTATTCATATCATCATATACTTCTTACATCTCTTATATATTTATATAACCTACCATAGTCTTTATATCATATATACATATACTTCTATACTTAACACTTATCCGATAAGTGTTTCACATTCTTAGCTGCATTCATAATCCTTTAGTCTATGGCAAAATAACATACATCACATTTCATAATCATTTTATAATCAAACATTATCATTCTAATTGCTGCAAACACTTAATCTACCTTATAACTAAGACATTCACATTCTTCGCTACTTACACTTATGGAAAACGAATCTACGAGTGGTCTAAGTTTAGGAAACCTATAGTGGAAACCTACTTCTCTTAGACCGAAGCTCTGATACCAATTGAAACGCCCCTTTTATGACTCTAAAATTGACCAAAAATTAAAACTTTTCATTTAAATGCATGACCGAAAATGACCTTATGTCACTCTTTTTTAAATTGACCCAAAATAAATTGCCATTCATTTCATGAAAGTATTATTAAATGAAACTAGAATTAATTATCTTCGAAATGGCGGGTGGCACGCCTTCTAACTCCTTACGGATTAGTTTTATGACTAAAACAAGAATGACCAAAAACTGTAGACATGGATACGCCATATCCCTGAAAATGGATACGTTGTATCCACTCTAAACCTTTAATATGCCATATCCATTACTTTGACGCACCGTATTGAACCAACAAACCCAGAACCTACAGAAACATGTATAGGAAATCCCTTTTTGACCCAAAATCTGACTTTTGAAACTCTATGCTTTACAAGGACTTCCATAATACATTAACATAACATATAACTTCATTTACAAATACATTTGTGGACTAAATTTCCCATAAACACGTGCCTCATAGGGTTTTCCAAACACCCCATTTTGACCCATTTGCATACACCTTAATAACCTACTAAACCAATGACTCTTACCAATTATACAATCCACATTTACACGACACTTGACATTTGACAGCATTCATTAACAAACCATTAAGACACATAGGGGTTCAACTTTAATTCAAGCTCGACATCTACCTTAACTACTTGTCTAATATCGACAAGTACTTCCACACATATGCTATAATCCACGCATTACCTTCTTCGCTTGAGCCTATAAAACATTGCAACTTAAACACATAAGCGAAAAGCTTAGTAAGTAGAACAGAATATAACATGCTATTATATATCAATCACTCATTATGCATCACAAACCATTAACATTAGTCCATCACGTCGTAATCCATAACACATACATAAAATTCACTTAATGTATCACCATTCTATAACATCAAGGTCATTGCATACCTTAGCTTCATCCATCACTAGTCTACTTCCTCTATAGCTAGTTGTGCCAAACTAGATCTTTATCATTCTTAAACAAAACATGAAAACTCAAAGCTTCCAAACATTAACAACATTTATTACAAACACACAAGGTGATTCAATCAACATAATACCATATTATAACCATTTTACTTACCTCAAGCCCAAGCTAAATTAGGAACAATCGTCATCATCTTCCTTGCTTGTATCCTAACCAAGAATCATGAATACATATATAAACACTCCTAATTACATAATAATCAAAGGTGTCAAGACACATCCATAATCATAACCAAATCCAAATCTATCTTTAATATGATCATATCATGATCATCATCCTTAAATTACCAATTTCACTTAAATCATTAAATTACCTTAACCCACATTCAAGAACACCTTAATTCTTGGTTTAGCACTACAATTACCCAAAACCCCTAAATATAAGTAATTGAAGCCTAACCCTTAATTCTCCAATTAACTTATAATTAAAGGTTACTTACTTGAGGGAATGATTTAGCTAGACTTGTCTATTGAATTGGAACCCTTAAACACCATCACATGATCATCACTAGTTGAGCATTTTCCCTCTTTTTCTCTTTTTAGTTCCTTACACAAAGAACACCAACATAATATTCTTTGTCTAGAATATTTAGGAAGAGTCCAGATATTTGTTGGGTGGAAGTTTACGACCTTGACAACTTTAGTCCCTTAAGTCCTCTTTTCTTATATTTTTGCCGACTTAACCAATACTATGTATCCATACTCATGGATATGCCATATCTGTGCTAGACTATCAATACTCTGTATTCATTAACCCGGATATACCATATCCACTTTTTATATCAATACGCCGTATTCAACCTTATCCAATACGGTGTATGTGTCCTGACAGATCAATACTTAAAACCCTTAGTACATTCAAACTAATAAAGTCATAGCCAACTTACCCAATGGCCTTTTTTTAATTAAATACTTAAAACTAGTTTCGGGATGCTACAGGTATTAACTTCCTAAAACTTAGAACTTTCCTAAAATAGTAACTTTTTGAAAATAGAAACTTTTCGTAAAACTTGGCATAAGGTAACCGTAAATCTTATACTTTCATAGTGACACGTTATGGATGTGTATTTATTTTATAAGCATCGTATCTGATGTTTCGTATTTATTTCTCGTTTCTGAAGCGCGTCTTTTAATTAGGTCGCAGTTAGAGTCGTACGATTTCGTTATACACTTTGTTGAATTACCTTCTCACCATTTGCTTCAGGTGAGTTCATAGCCCCATGATTTTACTATTTTGCTTTACTATTTAGGATGAGAAACATTGCTTTCTTTTAAATATTGGACACAAATGCTTTACGATTTTCCCAATCCTGTTTACGTGTTACCTAAGGAGTGTTGAAACTTGTATGCCCGAGTTATCATAAACCGTTAGTTACTTATGACGAATGGGATTAGTTAAGTGAGCGCGAGTGTTGTAAATAGATCTATTGGGACTAATAATCCCCGTCTAGGTAAGTAGCTCTTACTGGATCAACGGACGTATACCATGTCGAGTGATACCGTGTTGCGCCATTATGGCACCCGTCAGGGCAAGTTTATTTTGCATTATACATGCTTCCATTCTATTAAGCCTCGGTGTCATGAGCTTAGTGCAACGCAAATACCTTTTTATGTGATATTGTATTCGTTATAATAGTCACATACGTTTTGTAAATTTTGTGGTCCATTCTTAAAACCTATGAATTCACCAACTTTATGTTGATGTTTTAAGCATGTTTTTCTCAGATGCTTAGCTGTGGATGTCTTTGATTGCTATATGGTGTCGCCTTGCTTGGGCCAGATTTTCAAGAATTTATTATCAACTACTTTAACATCGTTGTCAATTTCTAAAACTTATATTCGCTTCCGCATTTTATCTTTGAACCTATGTAAAACTTTAACTATTTTTATTTAATGCAACGATGTTGGATTTCTAAACGTACCCTTAGAGGTCGTTCTTTGTACTTTGTGTAATGTATATTATGACGTCATGCCCCCGGACACGTATTCCATCCAGGCCCCGTTTGGGGGTGTGGCAGATTGGTATTCAGAGCCAAGGTTATAGAGAACCAGGTAGTATATCTAGGTCTGGTCTATAACCAGTATATGATCCTACGTATTCTACTTGCTTACGTATATAATTACTATCGATAAGTATACGAGTATTAATTATAATACGTTTCCATAATTACACTATGATTAATTTTGCCATGATTATATTTCATCACCTTTATTTTCTTCTGCATTACACGCACTTTGCATGGTTTCATATAAAGGAGATTTATATAAACTTTTTCTTGTGTAGGTTATGGCATCTTCGGTCATTTCTATTTCTTCGGATTCATCGGACGAGAGTGTGGGATCCTCTATCCCACGAGTCATTCTTTTTGGTTCTATTCCTACTATGATCCCTGTTGTTCCAGAGATTCCTAGTGAGGTTCCTGTTGCACCAGAGGTGGCGGCGGCTGCTGTCGCTTCACCTGCCGAGGTACTTGAGCTAGATACTCATTCTTTATCAGAGTCTGGTTCATCAGAGGGTTCACTACCTCCTGCACCAGTAGCACCTATGGTTTTACCCTTTTTATGTTTGGACAATTCTGAGTCGGACACTGAGTTGCCCGAGAGGCATGTATCATCTTCATCTCATGATGCTATGGTTTTTAGATGGAGGAGCAGAGTTGCATCACGATCATTATCACCTACTACTTCTACTTCAGAAATTCCTACTGCTCCCATTCTACCAACACCACTTGCTATTGTTGCACCATCTACTGATATCATCTCACCTATTGATGCACCACCCGGAGTTCGTCGACGACGAGCTATTCTTATCCGACCTAGGAAGGACATTCCTGTCGGTCGACTTTACCGCACATATCCTGGTGGGCCATTTAGGGCTTTGACTGTGAGGAAGTCGGTTGGACCCTTACCTTCTTACCGCTTGGCATTAAGGTACACATCACATCATTTGGATTGTTTTACTTTAGGTTCATCATCAGACCATTCATCTTCCGATCATTCATCTTCAGACCATTCTATAGCATATCATTCTTCATCTGGGCATTCTACTGTAGATCATTCTTTATCTGGGCATACTTCACCAGTTACCACCATTGCTGATTCATCTACACCATCGAGATTCGTTTATCCACCACTTGCAAGGACTTCACGAGGTAGCGAGGCCTATTGCCATTGGAGGTCTGCCCCAGTATCTACCATGTATCCACCGACGACATATAAGTTGTCAGTTGGGGATTCTTCTTCTGATTCATCTGCCAGGCCATCTCGCAAGAGATATAGTTCTCCTACTACTACCATGACTTTACCTATCCCTGCACCAGGAACATTAGTTCCTACTCGTTTTGATCTTCTGCCACCTAGTAAGAGGTTTAGAGATTCTTATTCATCGAGGGATAGTGTTGAGGAGGATATCAATGCTGATGTGTTGGCAGATATTAAGGCCGATGTGGCTGCTATTGAGGCTACTACAGAGATGGATGTTGAGGCTGGGATTGATGCTGGTATTGGTATTGAGGTTGACGTTGGGGTTGATAGGGAGTACGAGGCTGAGTCTAGTATGAGAGGTATAGTTAAGATCGGGATGGATAGGGTCATCGAGCCGGTAGTCATTGAGGCTGCTACTGAGGATTATCCTGACTTGGTCAGTGCTGATGGGTCTAGAGAGGTTATACAGTTGGGATTGGATGTGGCCATGCAGGAGTTATATGACTACATACATGATATTCTCGTTGAGAGGATTGCGGATATCAAGGCAGGATAGAGACAGTTAGAGGCGGATAGTTTGATTGCTAGTGGAGAGAGAGCTGGTTTACTTGATCATGTTGCGTCCTTGAAGAGGAGCAACACGAGGCTTCGAGACACATTGATGATGGAGAGTGCGAGAGTCAATAGGTTTTGGCACCGAATGGGCTTTACGGAGGATGAGCTCTGACAGATCCGTAGGTTTCATTATTATGATGGGATGATGTTTAGGAGATTGGAAACATTCGCTGTGAGGTGTTTAGGTTTTCGTCCATGATGCTGTTGTTAGCCTCATTTACTATGAGTCGAACAAGGAATCTCAGTCTTTTATTAATATGTCATGTAATAGGCTAAACGGGATAAACGGTCTTAGACTTTAAGCTAATATTATCCATGTTCCGGGGTTGAGTCCCCTTTACCCGAATATTATCCACGTTTTGGGCTAAAGCCCAACACAAACCAAGCCCGGTCCAACAACACAAAGCCTACGAGCCTCTTAAGGCCTTGGACTATAAATAGACCCCTCCTAGCATGTTAGGAGGGTGTTAGTTTCATTTGCTCTCATTTGTAACTCATCACACTCTTTCCTCTCAATCTAATATTCTCTCTTTCTTGTTTCTACTTTTCTTTCTTTTCTTCTTTGCTTATTCGGTTCATAAGTGCTTATTGGTATGCTTATTATGTTGTGATATGGATTAAGTTATAGGGATAACAAGTGGTATCATACGCTAAGGGGTTTTTAGTGATTGTTAGTCTTATTTTTTTCTTGTTTTTTTTTTGTTCGAACACTACACAAAAGAGGGTTTCCTTTTTATGCGTTCAAAAACCATAAAGATTGCAACTTTCTTGTTTATTTACCTTCATATAGGCTAGAAGTACAAGTACATCCTTGGAAAAAGGTCAAAATCGTGATCTTTTATGTTCTTTTTGGTTCAAAAATAGTTTTGGTCTAAGAATCTTCATTTTAAATTTTTTGTCTTAAAAACATAAAGTTTGTGTTTTTATGGTTCTACTAGTCTTAGATAGGTAAGAATTACAAGAAATTTTGGGTAAAAACATCAAAAAATGTATCTTTTAGTGATTTATGGTTTTTGGGTTTCGAACTAGGTTGGGCGAATTATACCTACTTTGGTCAGGCGAATTATACCTACTTTGGTCACGTGAATTATACCTACTTTGGTCAGGCGATTTATACATTCCTTTTTAGGCGATTTATACATCTTCTGTTCAGAGTACTATACGCTTCTCTTGGGAGAATTATACACTTCTCTTGGGTGATTTATACCATTTCCATTAGGTGAATTATACGGTTTTCTTTGATTTGTAAAATCCCGTAAAATATTAACTTATTATCCCGGTTTTATCAAGAATAGTAAAATCCCATGCATTCCTAAGACTCAATCACTTCATAAAACTTAAGATCCGATATCCATTCACAACTACATCAAAATGTCAAATACCAATACCAATTTTCCAACTCAAACATCAAGTGTTCTTTACAATGAAACAGTTTCTTCGTGTTCAACATCTAAAGTTCAAGAGAAGACACAACTTTTAAGAAGTAGATGCATGAACAGTCTTAGAGAAGTCAAGTCACAATTCAAGTTTCTCTCAGAAACTTTACAAGATTTTGGTACTATGCCTATCTTCAAGAGAACATTCTCTCAAGACTTGGATTTACTAGAACAACATCTTACTAAAGATATACTTTCTCAGACTGATTGCAACACTACTTTGACAAAACTCAGAACAATGTTTGAAAATGCTTTCAATTCAGAATTCAAAGAGCGTATGCAGAGATACACAAGATTTAATGCTCAATCCTTCCAAGATGCAATGATCTGTAACATGGACTCCATTAGGAAATTGATGTGTCGTTGTGAGGTGTTTATTTTGTGATTACCAAGTTTTACATTTATATTTTGCCGACATTACCTAAAACAACACTTTCATGGGCAGTGTACCCGATCAATAGGAGTTTCGTGGTAAGTAGGGTGTCGATCACTAAGAGCGAGAGACTCTATCAATTTATTAATATTTTGGTTATCTAAACTAGGTTAATCCTATTCTATGTTAAACCTATGCTAAACCTATGTTAATCCTAATTCTAATGGATAGGGGGTTCAGCCTGAGAAACTTGCATAGGTTTAATGGTGACTAAAATCAATCTAAGACGCAACAAGAAACAAAAGCAAATTAACAGAAGATGGAAGAGCGGTCTAGCCATATTTAAGAAAACTGTATTAACTATTATTAATCCAATTAGAATGTTGGTTTGTTTATTTAGTGCAATGACTACTTATCTCGAGGCGGCATATCATTCTTAAGATTAAGGCGGTACTTCTTCTTCAAACCTAGATACGAAGAATTCTGTCACAATTAACCGTATCCGCATAAAGCATTCTTTTTACTGATTATAATCTATCTTAGGGATTAAAGCAATGGTGATCTTGTTAAACCCTATCCTATCAGGACTTTACCCACTTACTGCTTATCGGCAATTTATACTCTAGTAGTCCACTGTCCGAGTCCTTACTAATGAAATAAGAACGTACTCATTGATACCAGGGTCACCTTCAGGCTTAACTAAACTAACTATTCTAAAGGCATGGATAGGCCATTATTTGTGGTCCTATTGGTCTAAATGTATAAATCACTATATGGAGAGCTATCCCGGTGTCTAGATTACTTGGTCCATTTCACTAGATCTAGATGAATAATAGGTCACATATTAAAGCACATAAACAAGTATCATGTGATAAACATAATCAATAACCAACGATATATTAAGTAATCGATATAAACAAAGCAAACATTGAAATCTTCATAATAATGGCTAATACCTTAGGGTATTAGCCCTCAAACATAATAATCAATACAAAAGTAACAATCTAACCAAGGTAACCTAACCGAGTTAACGAATGACACCAAAAACTGGATGATTACAAGAGTATAGGAGATTATAAGTCGTTTCCTATGGAATTAGATTGCGTTGCAAGACCTCTTCTCTGCTCTTTATCTTCTGAAAATCGACTTCTAGGGTTAGAGTATCGTAGATATGATTTTGCACACACAAAACTTGTTTTTGAGTTTTCTATTTATAGGGTCTAGAAAAATGTCGATACGGCGTATTTACTGAGGTCAATACGGTGTATCAAGGGGTTTCTTTGAGTAAGGACCACGTTCTGTATCTTTTCAGAATCTTTTAAAATAATAAACCTTGGATACGCCGTATAGGTGAACATGGATACGGCGTATTGGTCTTCAATCCTTCATGGTCTTGGTGATGTGCATCCATAGATACGCCGTATCTTCTTGATAGATACGGCGTATTGGTGTAAATCCAATTAATTCTTCTTTGTTGACCAAAGTTTCATATACGGCGTATCGTTGATGTGGATACGGCGTATTCTTCAAAGTCAGGCAATGGTCTTTTATCTTGTTTAAGCTCCAAAATGCGTGCCTTCTTGCTAATCTTCACCACGTACTCCATAATTACTGCAATTCTCAAATATAAATGATTAAGTAACAATTCTTTGTAATAATTATACAAAGTGGGTAAGAATCATGGGGTAAATGATGCTATATATATGACGTTATTTGATGTCATCAAATATCCTCCCACTTGAATCCTACTTGTCCTCAAGTAGCCTTTAGAAGTTATTGAAAATGTATCCCTAAGGATTTTTCTGTTAAGCATTTATTTGATCAATTACAAGTATACAACCAAACACCTCACGAAATAGGTAAATGAAAACACTCAAATCACTCAACTAATCTATGTGGTAACATGTAACTAATTTGCTCAATTGCTCGGTCGTGATGAGTATTCTATCATTGGCTTGGCAAGGATACACATCTCCACCACTAGAGCTAAGGAGTAACAAGTTTATAAAGGTAAAAAGGGTTTTTATAATAAGGCTTAGGGTTGATCATTCTTCAATCTTTCACCAAAAGTACCACACCAACAAGGCAGTTGAAGCACACATACATGGCTGTAACGACGGAATAGATATATGTGTTCGAACACATCCTCATTTGAGTTTAACCAAGAGTTAGGATGAAAAGTGATATAGGGTGTGGATCTTCTAACTTTCACCAAAAGTTATAAACCAACAAGACAGCTAAGTCACGCATACATGGCCGTAATGACGGAATAGACATGCATGACTCGTACACATCCTTGTTGGAGTAAAACTCAAGGCTAATAATTAGGAAATGAAATAAATTGTTGTTAAATAAACATTACAAAACAGATAGATTAAGTCCAGAACAAATAAGGCACAAGTTGCTAGACACTTTCCCGACCATTACCATGAAAAAGACACAACTATTTACAATCGTCTTGATCATAAGTCAAAAACAACAACCTAAGTTGGCGTTCCCGTAACGGTCAACTTCCCATTCATTCCAAACTGTACATACTTTTACAAGACAAGTGGTGATATCAGCCACTTTATACATTACTCTACATCGTTGATTTATAAAACGTATCAACGAATAATCGATTCTTCGTATAATTCCTTCGGTGTGTTGAAACAATTATCTCTAAACTCTCCTTCTCTTTTTTGTTGCGATTTTTTGATTTTTTTGATTTTTTTTATTAATTTTTTTTGAACTAACATATATACATCACTACGAATCTTGATGTAATTTTACCGTCTTCACCATCATAATTCATCCGAATAATTTTTCTTTAAATACTTCATCTTCGGACTTAGAACATAATTACGAAAGTAGCAAAATACACGAGCTACATACTTTTACATTCCCATTTGCAATGTGAAAATTTCTTCCCAACCATACCGGAGATAGAAAATTTTCACTTTGACACAGGAACTACAAAACTTTACACAAAAGCAACTAGCAACTGATAGATGGACTTAATCTACAGGGTAGGCTAAGGTGTAAAGGTGTAACGAAACAAACAATTGGTGTTATTCCTAAAGGATTGGCTCTACAGGTTTTTGTAGGGGTATCTTACTCTTAAAGTGAGAGTAAACAAGGGGTTTATACGGGGGTTAACTAACCAATGTGGTTAGTTAATAACACAACATGTAAAGGCTTTTTAGGTGTAATCCTAAAAATTTACCAATTTAAACAAGTCACTCCATCTAAATCCATAGTACTCATCACTGTGGTCTCGAATAGATATACCAAGCCAAGTTCTAAAGTCTACTACATCACCGGCACACTCATATTTTGTGGGATTTAATATTAAAAGGATCATATGTACATTATAATAGTGTAGGAGCAGAAGTGGAACATCCAGAACCTGGGTTTGAGCTTATAGCTTGGAAACGGGTTGAAATCGGGACTTTTAGCTTCGTACGCCTAGAATAACGACTCTGAGGCTTCAAGGCTTCAATATTTCACTTCACTTCTGGTCTTAGAACTCCTTAGAACACTTATTGAGCAAAGGATTGCTGCTATGATGGGTTATAGAGGAGGAAGTGGGGGATGAGTAAGAATGAGAGGTTTAGGGTCCTATTTATAGTCGAATGGCTCCTTGGTGACCAAGGGAGCTTAGAGATCTGGTTAGGACATGTATGAGAGCTAGAGGGTGATGTGTAGAAGCTTAATGATGAGTCTTGAGGTCTAGAGGTGATAGGATTGCAAGGTGGGAGTATTTTGGGTGCTATGTGTGTTACAGCTAAATTAGAGCAAAAGAAAGAGATTGTGGCTTGATTTTGGCCATGGAAATGAATTAAGAACCTTTTAAGCTGCTTGTTAAGGTAATTTACTTAGTCATAAGGTGCTTAGTTTCAAAGGAAACTCTTGAAATAGGTCAAAAAGAAAGAAAGGTATATACGGGTTCAAGTAGGGCTCGGATTGAGTTTTTGTGCTTGCATTTCGAGTATACTTGATCAATAATGATAGATTACTGATCATAATACTTTTATTAAGGATTATAATCAAGAATTGATAAGTAGTTTGGTTTTAAAATGGGCGAAAACAAGTTAAATATGTCGCGGGTCAAATTAGGGTACCCATAGGATTTTTAAACTTCCAATTCGTGTAAATTGATAGTATAAGCATGGATTGATGATTATAAAGATTGTATTATGAGCTTAGGACTACTTGGAGTTTGAATGTTTGTGATTGGAATGGGTAAAAATGAGTAAATGGATCAAATGTTCACATTAGGGCACGTTTAGGGTTTCTCGGCTTTAATTCGTATATAATTGAAATGAAATGATGAAATGATGATTGTATATGATTGGTAATGTTGTAAAATAAGTTATTACAACTTATTTGGGGATTGGTTTAGGTTTAAAATGGATAAAAACCAAGAAACGAGTCATGGTTTAATATCTTGCTCGGGTTAGGGTTTTTAACTTGGATTTCTTGTAAATTCATGAAATGAGAATGAATATGGATTGAAAATGAAGTATATGACTTACTTGTAACTTTTACTTGATGGATTGTACAAGAGTTTTAGGAAAACAGAGGTAAAACAGCTATTTTGGATATCATGCATTAACGACTTGTACATTAATCTTTAAAGGACTTGTACCATATTTTAAAAGGAAAGTATATTCATATGAGATGTTATATTACTTGTACTTGAGCTTTGATCACTTGTACATTCATATTGGATAGTCACATTACCCAAAATTAGGGTTTAGGCATAAACGTTAACGGTTTAGGCTCATTTGATATTATCGTTGTGAAAACTACGTTAAATAGATAACTTATATGGTAAAATAGATATTAGGTCATTGACTTGACATGTTATGATGTTTGCTTGACATATTCATAGATAGAGATTGCCATAAGTAGGTTGCGTGAGCTCGTCTACTTTATTTATGCAAGTTACATTGCATATTGAGATATTGGCAATGCAAGAAATGTAATAAAGCGAAAAAATTTCCCGTATAACTGTGATCATAGTAAAATAGGCTAATTTTGCATTTGATGAAAATTCTGGGTTGTTATATATGCCGTATAGGTAAACATGGATACGGCATATTGGTCTTCAATCCTTCGTGGTCTTGGTGAAGTACAGGCACAGATACGTTGTATCTTCTTGATGGATACGGCGTATTGGTGTTAATCTAGTTAATTCTTCTTTGTTGACCAAAGTTTCATATACGGTGTATCGTTGATGTGGATACTGCTTATTCTTCAAAGTCAGACAATGGTCTTTTATCTTGTTTAAGCTCCAAAATGCGTGCCTTCTTGCTAATCTTCACCACGTACTCCATAATTACTGCAATTCTTAAATATAAATGATTAAATAACAATTCTTTGCAATAATTATACAAAGTGGGTAAGAATCATAGGGTAAATGATGCTATAAATATGACATTATTTGATGTCATCAAATATCCCCCCACTTAAATCCTACTTGTCCTCAAGTAGCCTTTAGAAGTTATTGAAAATGTATCCTTAAGGATTTTTTTCGTTAAGCATTTATTTGATCAATTACAATTACACAACTAAACACCTCACGAAATAGGTAGATGAAAACACTCAAATCACTCAACTAATCTACGTGGTAACATGTAACTAATTCGCTTAATTGCTCGGTCGTGACGAGTATTCTATCATAGGCTTAGCAAGGATATACATCTCCACCACTAGAGCTAAGGAGTAACAAGTTTATAAAGGTAAAAAGGGTTTTTATTTAGGCTTAGGGTTGATCATTCTTCAATCTTTCACCAAAAGTACCACACCAACAAGGCAGCTGAAGCACACTTACATGGCCAGAACGATGGAATAAACACATATGTTCGAACACATTCTCATTCAAATTTAACCAAGGGTTAGGATGAAGAGTGATATAGGGTGTGGATCTTCTAACTTTCACCAAAAGTTATAAACTAACAAGACAGCTAAGTCACGCATACATGGCCATAATGACGGAATAGACATGCATGACTCGTACACATCCTTGTTCGAGTAAAACCCAAGGTTAATAATTAGGAAAGGAAATAAAATTGTTGTTAAATAAAAATTACAAAACAAATAGATTAAGTCTAAAACAAATATGGTATAAGTTTCTAGACACTTTCCCAACCGTTACCATGAAAAAGACACAACTATTTACAATCGTCTTGATCATAAGTCAAAAACAACAACTTAAGTTGCCGTTCCTGTAACGGCCAACTTCCTATTCATTCCAAACTATACATACTTTTGCAAGACAAGTGGTGATATCAGCCACTTTATACAATATCTACATCGTTAATTTTAAAACGAATCAATGAATACTCGAGTTCTTTGTATGAGTCCTTAGGTGTAGTTGAAACGATTTTATCTCCACAATTTTATTTTTAAACTAACACAATATACATCACTATGAAGCTCAATGTAATTTTAACGTCATCACCATCATAATTCATCTGATATTATTTTCTTTAAACACTTCATCTTCGGACATAGAACATAATTGCGAAAGTAGCAAAATACACGAGCTACATACTTTTACATTCCCATTTGCAATGTTAAATTCTTCCAACCATACCAGAGATAGAAAATTTTTCACTTTGACATAGGACTACAAAACTTTTACACAAAAGCACTAGCAAGTGCAGATGACATAATCTACAGGTAGCTAAGGTGTAAAGGTGTAACGAAATAAACAATGTGTATTTCCTAAAGATTGGCTTTGCAGGTTTTTCTAGGGTTTCTTTACTCATAAAGTAAAGTGTAAACAATGGTGTTTAAACAAGGGTTAACTAAACCAGTGTGGTTTTAGTTAATAACACAACATTAATGGCTTATTTGGGTGTAATCCAAAAATTTATCAAATTTAAACAAGTTAACACCTCCATCTAAATCCATAGTACTCATCACGAGGTCTCGAATAGGATATACAAAGCCAGTTTCTAAAGTCTACTACATCACCGCACACTTATATTTTTTGTAGAATTTGGGTAAATATTTGAAACAGAAAAGGTTAAATCCCTCAAAATATCAAATAACATTTTGATTAGTGAAAAATAGATAAGGTATCATTTCTATTCCATCCCCCCACTGTGAAATTATCATATCTATTTAATATATATAAAATAATAATTAAAAAAATATTTGGGTAAATATTTGGAAACAGAAGAGGTTAAATCCTCAAAATATCTAATAAGCATTTTGATTGTGAAAAATAGGATAAGTATCATTCTAATTCCATCCCCCCACTTGAATTATACAACATCTTCATTGTATATAAAACATTAAAAATTCGAGAATTAAAAAGAATTAGAATAAGAAACTCCCCTAATGTTTTGCTCGGTAGATTCTCCATTTTGATTTCATGAGTAAAATTGTGTTGGACAACCGTCTTGAGATTTCAAGACTCCAACACTTTTCCAGACTTGTAGATACTTCACCAAATCGTCGATTTCTTTGCAGCGAGGTCCTGTGCAAAATAATAGGAAAACCATTGCAACCTCTCCTATCTCGGTATCTACGGTTAACTAAAAAAAATAAAACCAAACTGTACAGGTCACCAATACACCGTATCCATAAACTGGGATACGCCGTATTGAGATCCTATAAAAAGTATATATAAACAGGTCAGTCTGCCGAATACGCCGTATCATATGAATGAATACGCTGTATTATCAAGACTGACAATAATGTTTTAAAAGTGCATAAAATTAAAGTGATAACGTCCAGACAATCAATACGCCGTATGGTATGGAGCGGATATGCCGTATTAATGTCTGGGAAGATAGACTCGATAACAAAAATAAATTACAATCTGGGTTGTCTCCCGGCGAGCACTTTTGTTTACAGCTAAGTCTTTAAGTTAGACTTTTTCTTTCCAGCTTCTTCACTCCAAGCGCAAGACCATCCATCCTTCGTCTATTCTATAAAAGATTTCTTGGTATGCGTAGATCGCTTCTTTACTTGTACTTATTCCATCATCGTATTCATCTTCTTTTACAGCAACATACTCTTCGTCATCCCTGAATGAATACTTGATCATATCGAATCTTCTTATATTGCAGCGTGATGGATCATGATGATCCTCCTTATTGTCTTGAGTACTACCGGCGTTGTTTGCTCCGTAATTCTTATAAAGTCTCGGTTAGCATCAAGGCAATGATCATAATCCTTTTTAGTTTTGAAGTTCACATACGGTCCTCAGCCGTAGTTCTTCCATCGAGCGAATTGGGCTTTTTCATGAGCATTTACTTTCTACCAACATTCTTCTAATTTTACTAGTACATCATTATCTAGTTCGTGGAAGTTCTCAAAACTGCTTTTCAACCATGCACAGAATTTCATTACTCTAGGAGTTGCCTCCCCCCATAACTCTTAAAATTTAGCCTTAATCATTAAAGCCTCTTCTTTCAGCTTTCCATCAATCAATTCATCATACCATTTATGATCCTGAAAATAAGTCATACACCCGACTCGAACCATTCTAGGTAGTTCTCCACCATTATAGAACCATCAATATCTGAACTACACGTGGGCCATTTAGTCTTTCCTTTCTTAAAACGATATGGTTCGCATATATGATCACACAGTTGATATGGTACTTTGTAATCTGACCATGGTTCTTTAAGATCCTTCATTTTATTATAATTTAACTCATACTCCTCATAAGTCTTGGCTCTTTTGAAATTGAAAGTAAATAGATTCGTGTCAATTTTAAGGAGGTAGTTGAATTCATTGAATGCTTTACACAAGGGCGTCTTGAAGTCGAATAAGTTGCTTTCAATCATAAAGATGTCAGCAACATCATTTAGGTCATCATCTTCATCAGCTTCCATCTCTTCAATGCAATCAGAAAGCTGGTAGAATTTTTATACAAACTACTCTACCAAATCTTCCCAAGTGGTAACTGAGCCAATACAATCCTTTATAAACCATTCACTTGTGACACCTGCCAGTGAGACAGGGAAGATGTTTAGCCTAAATCGATCCTGACTCAGCCCTTTAATTTTAAGTGGCCCAACTACTTTAAGAAAATTATCAATGTGTTGACACACGTTTTCCCCAATCATCCCATTGAAAGTATTATCGCTTATTTTTATCAAAAATGTTCCTTGTATTTTAATAAAACTCTTCTCCACCATTCTTCCCTTGTTATCATCAGAGAGGAAGTTCTTTCGAGTAACAGAAATATATTCATTTGATTTTGCCATTGTTTTCGTAGTAACTTCTTCAATCAACTAGCTCTGATAAGTATAATCTGCCACAAGGGTAAAAATATCAGCAGTTGTTCTGAAGAAACATAGAAAATTAAGCACAAAAATCAAACATGGAAAATCAAAGCTTCTGTAACTGTATCTGATGATCAATACACCGTATTCAATTGACTTGAATACGTTGTATTAATCTATTGAATGAATACGTTGTATTGGACAAGAAAGTTGGATACGCTGTATCCACTTCCATTGGATACGTCGTATCAGCTTATCAGCCAAAATAGTGTATTAGAAAAAACATTTAAATAACTAAACTAATTAAATAATTAAACTAACAAGGAATTATATAGATTTTTAAAAAGTTTTACAAGATTATACACTAATCTAATTTACACTAATCTACTTTATACTAATCTTAAGGGTTAAATTATTCTAATGTTAAAAACTAAAATATCAAATAAAAATCAAGATTAAATCTTCACTCCCCGGCAGTGGCGCCAAAAACTTGATGTGTTGCAGTGGGTTGTTTATTTTTTATATGATTACCAAGTTTTACATTTATATTTTACCGACATTACCTAAAACAACACTTTCATGGGCAGTGTACCCGATCAATGGGAGTTTCATGGTAAGTAGGGTGTCGATCACTAAGAGCGAGAGACTTTATCAATTTATTAATATTTTGGTCATCTAAACTAGGTTAATCCTATTCTATGTTAAACCTATGCTAAACCTATGTTAATCCTATGTTAATCCTAATTCTAATGGATAGGTGGTTCAGCCTGAGAGACTGGCACAGGTTTAGTGGTGACTAAAATCAATCTAAGACACAACAACACATAAAAGCAAATTAATAGAAGATAGAAAAGCGGTCTAGCCATATTTAAGAAAACTATATTAACCATTATTAATCCAATTAGAATGTTGGTTTGTTTATTTGGTGCAATGACTAATTATCTCGAGGCGGCATATCATTCTTAAGATTAAGGCGGTACTTCTTCCTTAAACCAAGATACGAAGAATTCTATCAGAATTAACCGTATCCGCAAAAAGCGTCCTTTTTACTGATTATAATCTATCTTAGGGATTAAAGCAATGGTGATCTTGTTAAACCCTAGCCTATCAGGACTTTACCCACTTACTGCTTAACAGCAATTTATACTCTAGTAGTCTACTGTTCGAGTCCTTACCAATGGAATAAGAACATACTTATTGATAACAAGGTCACCTTCAGGCTCAACTAAGCTCACTATTCTAAAGGCAAGGATAGGCCATTATTTGTGGTCCTATTGGTCTAAATGTATAAATCACTATATAGAGAGCTATCTTGGTGTCTAGATTACTTGGTCTGTCTCAGTAGATCCAGTTGAATAATAGGTCGCATATTAAAGTACATAAACAAGTATCATGTGATAAACATAATCAATAACCAACGATAAATTAAGTAATCGATATAAACAAACCAAACATTGAAATCTTCATAATAATGGTTAATACCCGAAGGTATTAGCCCTTAAACATAATAATAAATACAAAAGTAATAATCTAGCCAAGGTAACCTAACCGAGTTAATGAATGATACCAAAAACTAAATGATTACAAGAGTATAGGAGATTAGAAGTCATTTCCTATAGAATTATATTGCGTTACAAGACCTCTTCTCTGCTCTTTATCTTCTGAAAATCGACTTCTAAGGTTAGAGTATCGTAGATATGATTTTGCACAGTTAAAACTCGTTTTTGAGTTTTGTATTTATAGGGTCTAGAGTCGGTGTCGATACGGCGTATTGACTAAGGTCAATATGGAGTATCGAGGGGTTTCTTAGAATAAGGACCACGTTTTGTATCTTTTCAGAATCTTTTAAAATAATAAACCTTGGATATGCCATATAGGTAAACATGGATACGGCGTATTGGTCTTTAATCCTTCGTGGTCTTGGTGAAGTGCAGGCACAGATACGCCGTATCTTCTTGATGGATATGGCGTATTGGTGTAAATCCAGTTAATTCTCCTTTGTTTACCAAAGTTTCATATACGGCGTATCATTGATGTGGTCACGGCATATTCTTCAAAGTTAGGCAATGGTCTTTTACCTCGTTTAAGATCCAAAATGCGTGCCTTCTTGCTAATCTTCACCACGTACTGCATAATTACTTCAATTCTCAAATATAAATGATTAAGTAACAATTCTTTGCAATAATTATACAAAGTGAGTAAGAATCATAGGGTAAATGATGCTATAAATATAATGTTATTTGATGTCATCAATGAGCAACTCAAAATCAGCATCATTAAGCATTTTCATGCAGATGCAGTGGGTGGTCACTCAAGTACTAATGTTATAAGTCATAAGATTGGTACTTTGTCCTATTAGAGAGGAATGCTGATGTGTTTCAAAAGCTTTAAATTTATAAGACTGATCTTACCAATTATTACTATTATGGAAACACACAGGTAAAAGTATAACCCCCGTATATAGTATAGGTTTTTAGGGTAAGACCAGGTCGTTCCACAGGGATTTGCGTAGTATTCAAATAATCTATGCGAAAAATAAACTTTAACAATTTTGGAAATGATTTGGTTCAATGGTAATAAAAATGACTACTCGGTATTTTTATATAATTCATAAGCAATGGTGATATTTACGATCTTAGACTTAGGACTTTAATTCACAAAAAGTATTTTCTCGTCAGAAAAGGTTTTCATAAATTAACTTAGTTAACTTAAGACTTATATTCGGTTAACTCGATTAAAAGTGTCACTCAAATAATCTTGTTAATATTATATCAAATCTATTTGTTTATCAATTCACAAAATTGGATTTCTCGTCACAGACGATAAAGATCGTAGACAAATCTTTAAAATCATATAATTTACAATGGATCTTTCAACCTATACCGATATGAGTATATAATCAGAATTGGTAATCAAAGTTGATAAGATAAGATACAATAATTTTTTAACATAAGCTCAAGATTAACGAGATTGTAATTATACCAAACGCTTATTTATTATATTAGTTTCACCAAGTAGCCATGAGAGATTTAGCCTCTCATGGTTATGAAGTTCATTGCAAAATTTAGTAAATAAACAAGAAACATACTATATTCGGGTGAGAAAATGGATCAAAACTCCGCCCGTAACATGTAGATAATCAAATTACAACTTTTATTCTTCTAAATATTATGATGTTTTTCTTCGTTCTTGGTGGTTTGATCTTTAATATTCAAGGGTTTTGGTGTTTTTGGATGGAAATAGATGAATACTAAGAGAGGAGTGTGTGAGATATGATTTTGAGGAATGAGGAATGATTTTAGAGTGAAAATTCGTCCTCTATTTATAGGCTGAAAACGAACAAAAGTGCATCGCACTTAGTTGGAAAGTGCGGCGTACTTTGCTAATTAAATGCACTCGTATTAAATATCTGAGGGAAAGTGCATCGCACAAGGATGAAAAGTGTGGCGTACTTTAAGTATTAACTGCGTCATTAACTTCAATAGAAAGTGTGTCGTACTTCAAAGAGAAGTGTGGCGTACTTCGTGTATAAGTTTAGTTTTAGTCCTTCTTCTTCACTTTGTTCTTCATTTGATAGCACAAACACTTGATCTTTAACTCTTTAAGCTTTGGAATGTCTTCTAGCGAACCTGTACATATTTTTATGCTTTAATATCAGAAGTTCATGAGAAATGATCAAATATATACAAATAACGCTACCAAAAACATGTATAATTTAGGCGTTATCAAATCCCTCCACACTTAGTTGTTGCTTGCCCTTAAGCAATTAAAGCGAGAAAACAAGATCATTTATCGTGACGTGGAGAAAATAATTTCAACAAGTGTTTACTGATTTATATACTTTTCAGGCATAGACATATACTGAGCACCTCACATAGGGAAAGTGTTTAGATATAATTTCACACAAGGCACTCGAATAAGGTTTATATTTTATGATTTCACTCATATGCACAGACATAATCTAGACAGCTACCATAGGCTTGTACCAGACACACAAACATGCCTGTTGCGGCGTGAGCACCAGACAAGAATCTTAAAGAGGAAAATGTGATAATGATGAGGGTGAGCAGAATACAACTTGATTCCATGTGCCAGAACTTTTTCCTTATACATCGAACTTTATTTCTTCCTTCATTATAGATATTTTTTTCTTTTCTTCCTTTTTTTTATACCAAACACTTTATAATCAAGGCAGGCATAGAACTTTTACTTCTTCTTTTCAATTTTTGGATATAACAGCAGGATTCGTTCACTAATAGCAAGTGCAGCGGATACCTGAGCTACATAGGGATTTATTTTACCTCACATCTAATTTTGTCTATAAATTAACCTCACTGCGGTCTAGTAAATGATGATCAAGTACAAGTTCTAGAGCTTCTAAATTACCAAGTTACTTAAATATAATTTTCAACCAATACCATTGTTCCAGAAAAGTGACAAATTACAAATACACAACCGTAACGACATATGAGACACTTGCAATTGCATTCAAACCTTAACTCGAGCAGGCTAAAGGAATCAATTATCTTAGGTACCAAAAGTGGGTACCCGAATATTTTTAAGGCTTAAAATTTCTCACAATTTAGTGGACTGGATTGTGCTAGTTATAGTGTCAATCCGATGGGATTTGCCTTACTAAGAGCATTTTTATATTGAAAGCATATATATATTAGTAAAAACATTTGGTAGGGAAAACATGGAGGGATATGATTAATTTTTCCTATTTAGCTCCCCTCCACACTTAAGTTGAACATCGCTCCCAATGTGATAACTGATAACTAGAAAAATAGGGAAAATTAAAGGAAAGCAGTACTTCCTAAGGCATAGAGATGTACAGCTACGAGAGAGCTTATCCTTCAGCACACTTCATATTTTTTTAAATTTAAGCTATATTACCTGTATAAAAGTAAACACACAAAAGCACACAAAAAGAAAATATATTTTTTGTTTTTTTAGAAAATAACTAAATAAAGGATATCAATGAAGTAGGGATTTCTCCACACTTAAGTAAAGCACGGGTTGCCTCCTAAGAAGCGCTTAATTTTTAATAGAGTCATTAGCTAGACTCCTGCTTCTGGAGTTCATTGTTTCGGAAAGAAGGGAGTGATTGCTTCCCTTGTTTCATTATATTCTTCTTCTTCATGGTATAGCTTAAGTTTATGTTTGTTAACAATAAAAAAATTTGTCTTTTCCATAGAGTTCAACATAACCGGACTGGTATTGGTGTTTTACTACATAAGGTCTAAGCCATCGAGATCTGAGTTTTGGTTGTTTGAATTTGTACTTAGAGTGAAAGAGAAACACTTTATTTCCATGTTTAAATTATTTTCTCATCTTAAGTTTTCTGTCATGCCAGACTTTGGTCCTTGCTTTATATAGACGGGAGTTCTCATAGGCTTGATCTTTGAGTTCATCTAATTCATGCAATTATAACATTCTTTTTTCACCAGCAGCGATAAGGTCTTGGTTGTAATTCTTTAGTACCTAGTATGCACGGTGTTCAATTTCAAATGGTAGGTGATAGTTCTTTCCATATATCAGTTTATATGGTGTGGTTCCAGTAGGGGTTTTGAAAGCAGTGCAAAAAGCCTATAGAGCATCATTAAGTTTTCTTGACCAGATAGCAGGGTTGTCTTTTACAGTCTTTTCAAGAATTCTTATAAGATTTATGTTTGTGTTTTCAACTTGACTACTCGTTTGAGGGTGGTATGATGTAGAGAATCGGTGGTTAACTCCATATCTTTTCATAGTCTTTTCCATTATTTTGTTACAGAAGTGAGTTCCTTGGTTACTAATGAGAGCTTTGGGCACTTCAAAACAGCAGAATAGTTTCTTCAGAAAAGTTATCACAACTCTGGCCTCGTTTGTTGGTAAAGCTTGAGCTTCGACCCATTTAGAAACATAGTTGACAGCTACTAATATGTAATCGAATTTGTAGGATTTCAGGAATGGTCCTATAAAGTCGATACCCCATGTGTCGAAAATTTCGCATACTTGAATGTTTTTTAAGGGCATCTCGTTAAGTTTTGAAATATTTTCTGTCTTCTGACATGCTTCACATAGGCGAACTTAAGTATGAGATTCTTTGAAAATTGTAGGCCAGTAGAATCCTAAATCAAGGATCATTTTAGCAGTGGTTGATGGTCCATAATGTCTATCGGTTGGTCCATAGTGACATTGATCTAATATTGTGTGAGTTTCTGCTCCAGAAATACAACGTCTGATCAATCCATCATAACATACTTTGAATAGGTAGGGCTCTTCCTAAAAATAGTATTTTAGGTCGGAGAAGAATTTGTTTTTCTGTTGATACGTCATTCTTTTTGGTATAATTTCACTAACCAAATAGTTTGCAAAGTATGCCAACCATGGTTCATCTTCGGTATTAATTTCCATAAGAGTTTCTCTAGGAAAGTTTTCATTCACTTCATTATCATCACTGATTTCATCATTTTCAATTATAGATAAGTGATCGGCTGCCACATTTTTTGTACCTTTTTTGTCTTTAATTTTGATATCAAAATCTTGCAAAAGCAGGATCCAGCGAATAAGGCATGGTTTAGCATCTTGTTTTTTAAATAAGTGTTTAAGAGCTGAGTGATCAGTGTGCACAATTGTTTGATAATACCAGATAGGATCAGAATTTGTCAAAAGCGAAGACTACAGCCATAAGTTCTTTTTCAGTAACAGTATATTTTTGCTGAGCTGCATTGAGAGTTTTACTTGCGAAGTAGATCGGGTGAAAGTTCTTACCATCTTTTTGACCTAAGATTGCTCCGACTGCAAAATCACTTGCATCACACATAAGTTCAAATGGAAGATTCCAATTTAGGCTTACGATCATAGGAGCACATGTGAGCTTTTCTTTTAATATTTTGAATGCATTGTGACATTCTTCATTGAATTTGAACGGAGTATCTTTTTCAAGTAATTTTGTAAGAGGACGGGCAATTTTCGAGAAGTCTTTAATGAATCATCAGTAAAAACTGGCATGTCTGAGAAAGCTTCTAATACCTTTGATATTAGTGGGTGGTGGAAGTTTGGAGATTACTTCGATTTTTTGCTTTATCGACTTCTAGGCATGCTCTAGACAGTTTGTGTCCAAGCACAATTCCTTCATTAACGATAAAGTGACATTTTTTATAGTTAAGGACAAGATGTGCATCTTTGCAACGCTGAAGCATTTTATCAAGATTGTTTAGACAGTTATCAAAAGAGCTTCCAAAGACGAAGAAATCGTCCATGAATACTTCGACGGATTCTTCAATCATATCATGAAATATGGCCAGCATGCACCTTTGGAAAGTAGCTGGAGCATTACATAAACCGAAGGGCATCCTTCTATAAGCATATGTACCAAAAGGGCATGTGAACGTCATTTTTTCTTGGTCCATAGGGTCGATTGGTATTTGAAAATATATGGAAAACCCATCGAGGAAATAGAAGTATTTATTTCCCGCGAGTCTTTCTAACATTTGATCCATAAATGGCAAATAAAAATGATCTTTTGCGGTTGCTTCATTGAGTTTTCAATAATCAATACATACTCGCCAACATGTAACAGTTCTTATTGGGACAAATTCATTTCTTTCATTGGTAACAACTGTAATACCACCTTTCGTCGGCACACAGTGAATGGGGCTTACCCAAGGGATATCAACAATTAGATAAATAATTCTGGTATCGAGGAGCTTTATGGTTTCTTTTTTTACAACTTCTTTCATGTTTGGGTTTAATCTCCTTTGTTTTTGAACAACTGGTTTTTTGTCTTCTAAGAGTTGAATTTTATGTTTGAAAAAAGATGGACAGATTCCAAGAATATCTGTGGTTTTCCAAGAAAAGGCTTGGTTGTGTTTTTTAAGAACAGATACAAGTTTGTTTATGTCTTCTTCTGAAAGCTGAGAAGATATAATCACCGGAAGAAAAGAGGGTTCTTCCAAGAATACATATTCCAAGTTATCAGGAAGAGGTTTGAGTTCAAGATTCATAGGAGGTTCTTCAAGAGATGTTTTGATCTTATAATTGGTGTTAAAGGTGATCTTTTAAATGGTGGTTCTTCAGTGTCATATTCGGATTCAGAATTTTCATCGACAGTAATGGCCAAGAATTCATCAAATTCAGCAAATAGTTTTTCTTCAAGAATGGTTCCTTCGATTGAATGGAGAATTTTACTTCCTTCTTCCAGAAGAGCATCGAATTTTCTACTAAGATTTCATCCATAACATCAATACTGAAACATGTGTCATCGTTTAAGTAGGAATGTTTCATTGCAGAGTCGATATGAAAGATCATTCGTTTAGTCCTAAGTCCGAGATTGAGTTGTTTTTGTTTAACTCGATTTACTACATCGGCAGTGTGAAGAAAGGGTCTTCCCAAGATAAGGTGTCACACCCCGACAATGGCAGAAACTCGAGAATGCAACATAATGATCAATCATAACACAAGATACAATATAGAGAAAACTACAATTCATAAACTTTAAGTGTTATGAAGACCATTCACCTCGAACAACCTCGAGTGATGTCCCAAATCACAATCAAATTCATAATCTCTTATAATATCCAATAGCCCACATAGGGGTCCAAATCCAAACTTAAACCAAAATCTTCTAAATACTAAAGCTAAATAAAATAAACAAGCAAGACTTCATATGAGGAATCCACACGGGATACTTCTAAGTCTACTATCACATAACACCAACTTATTCCTCTTTTACTTCACTTGAAAATGATATTCGAAAACATCAATAATAATGTTGGTGAGCTCGTAGGTTTGACCTTAAACACAAAAGTTGTGCCAATATTTCAAAACAGTAGACATTAGTGCAATATGACAGTAAATATATATGCAAACAACCCATGACATAGCATCCCCGCTAGTCATGTAACACATCCTAGCAATCCTGCTAATCAACAACCATATGTCACTTACGCACCTAAAGGGCCTACCAGCTGGAGAACTAGATTAGGGCAGGACCTCACATAAAACTAGGGTAGGCGTACCCATCCACTCCAATAACTACACAAATACTGGGTAGGTGTACCCATTCGATTTAAACAATCATACAAATATTGGGTAGGCGTACCCCTCCGATCCAAACAATCATGTAACATATAATATTCATATAGCAGTCATAAGCACATATCTTGTCCCAAAAACAAAACCATATTTTGCACAGTTCAATTCAAAACATTTCAAAACACATTTGAGCATCATTTTTCCCCAACGGAAAAACAATAAAAATGGGGCTACGAGAACTCACCTCAAGCAAAGTCTCTAGTGTAGGACCCTTTATAGATCTTGCCTAGCTTGTTTGAAAAGCTTTAGTTGTCTTAGATGAATCTAAACAACTAGAACAGGAAACCTTGATGTGTATATATAAAGATTATGCGGAACTAATCTTTATATACCTTGAAGAATAAAAAGAACAAACAACAAGAACGTCCACAAGAGTTTTCTATTGATATGAATCACAAAACAACTATATGTTTTGCTGCTATTACAAAAGATCTCTATGATCGTCTATCTATTTCTGTATCTCTAACTATGCCGTATAGGTTCCTTTTATAGAGTAAGGAAACCTTAATGGGCTTTACAAAACGCATATGCATATCATTTCCTAAGATCACGCATCCTTTCCTAAGATCACGTATCATTTCCTAAGATTACGCATGCATATCTTTGGCTAACTTTAATTTTGTCTTACCATAATTAACTTTCTACACTACCAGTATTAACTAGTACTAACTACTAATAATTCTTCTACCAGTACTAACAATTGTATAGGCAGAACTAACTACTAATAATTCTTCTACCAGTACTAACGATTGTACAGGCAGAAAAAACTACTAAACTAACAGAATTAACACTAAATTCCTAACAATCCTCCCCTACACTTGAAGTTCACTTGTTAACTTCAAGTTTCTTCAGTTGTCTTCAATCTTGAGCTCTTGAGGATTGCTTTCAACACTTTATTAAGCTTCTCTTTGATGATGATCTGATTGTTGATTTTTCTTAGAAATCATATCATTCTTTGTCTTTAGAACCTTGACAGCATCTCATCTCCTTGCACCATAGCTCCAGGTCTTTTCAGCAACATCCAACTAGGTTGGCTTTGTAGTTTTTGGCAAACTACCAGCCATCAACAGATTTGTTGTGTCTTTACCATGAGCCATTTGCTATGGACTAGCCAATGCTTTATTTCAATAACAAGGTGCATTGATAACCTTATTATTTTTAGCAAACTACCAGCTATCAACGAATTTGATATCTCTTTACCAGTAGCCGTTTGCTTTGGAGTAGTCAATGCTTTAGTGTAATACTATGGTGCATTGATCACCATACAATTTTTGGTAAATTGTCAACCATCAACGGATTTGAGAAGTCTTTACCCCAAGCCGTTTGCTTGTGGACTAGCCAATTCTTATGGCTGTTAAGCATGGTGAATTGATAACCATTTGTTGTGTGGTGGTTAGCCAACACCCAAACCCTTCTCAACTCCATTAATCCTTATTTATGCCAGCCTGATTTTCCATTTTCTTTAAGAGTTGATAACAGTCTTCAACTTCTTTACCTCCTTGAAGCTTTTTATTCAGCATAGCATTGCACACTTCAGCAGACAAAGGATAAATTCTTTCTGTCAGCATATAAATTTCTGCAGACTCAAGGTTCAAATAGTGTACTCTGCATTCATCATAGTATACCCAATTTATGATTCTTTGTTGTCTTGGTAAGCTCTAAACTGCATCAGTATTTAGAGGTTCATCAAACATATTCTTTATATATCCCCAAAATATTGTTAGTATCAGTATTACTGGGGCCTTTATCGGTGAAAGCAACAGTTCTTTTAATCGGTTTTGATTTTTGATTTTTAGCCCAATCGAGCTTGAGTAAGACCTTGTCTTCTAGAAGTTGATAAGCTTGATTTGGAGTTTTGTAAAGGAATATACCACCGGCGGCAGCGTTGAGAGCTTCTTGGGTAGCTTCACTTAGGCCGTGATAAAAGATTTTGATTATATTACCTTTGGAGAGATTGTGTCTATGGCACTTTCTGAGCATTTCCTTCATGCGTAGCCAAGCATCAGTTAGAGTTTCATCTTCATGTTGGGAAAATGCTTTAATTTCTCCTAAGAGTCGATCGAATAAGGCTGGGGGAAAGAATCGGCTAATAAATAGTGTACGAAGTTCGTTTCAGTTTTTGATTGTTCCTTTGTTAAGTTCGTCCAACCAAGTCTTTGCATCTCTAGTTAGTGATAAGGGAAACATCATTAGGCGAACAGCTTCATTTTTGGTATCTCGATATTTGAACATATCATAAATTCTAAGGAATTCGTGAACGTGTTTATGAGGATCAGTTTTAATTCTTCCATCAAATTGGTTTCCTTTGACAAGGGTCAAGTGGTTACTTTTAATAGCGAATTCGTTAGGGGTTTCAGGAAGAGTGATCACGGAACCGAGAGTTGGAGCAACAACACGGTCAGCAGCCCACATTAGTTCATCATCCATGGTATCGCGGTTTAGAAGTTTGAAAAAGTGTCAGAAATAGTTGATGTCAAGGATTAGAATGTAAACAATTTTTGGGTGTTGCGATGGTTCGTTTCTTTTTTTGAATGGAACTCTTCTCTTTTGACGACGAAGTCTCTGATTCAGAGTTTGTTCTGGTTCAGGTAGTGGTTCAACAAGTTCAGAATTAGAAGCACGTGTATGCATCCAAGGAAGGTAAACCTTTTGGGGTTTAAGGTCAGTTTGCCAGAAAACTATACGGCGGTTTTTAGAATAGGAGAAATAGTTAAAAATTACTTTAGTAGATTATAGAATAGCTTTTGAATTCCCCGGCATCAGCGCCAAAAACTTTGATGTGTTTCAAAAGCTTTAAATTTATAAGACTGATTTTACCGATTATTACTATTATGGAAACACACGGGTAAAAGTATAACCCCCGTATATAGTATAGGTTTTTAGGGTAAGACCAGGTCGTTCCACAAAGATTTGAGTAGTATTCGAATAATCTATGCGAAAAATAAACTTTAACAATTTTGGAAATGATTTGGATTCAATGGTAATAAAGATGACTACTCGGTATTTTTATATAATTCATAAGCAATGGTGATAATTACGATCTTAGACTTAGGACTTTAATTCACAAAAAGTATTTTCTCGTCAGAAAAGGTTTTCATAAATTAACTTAGTTAACTTAAGACTTATATTCGGTTAACTCGATTAAAATTGTTACTATATCAAATCTATTTTGTTTATCAATTCACGAAATTGGATTTCTTGTCACAGACGATAAAGATCATAGATAAATCTTTAAAATCATATAATTCACAATGGATCTTTCGACCTATACCGATATGAGTATATAATCAGAATTGGTAATCAAAGTTGATAAGATAAGATACAATAAGTTTTTAACATAAGCTCAAGATTAACGAGATCGCAATTATACCAAACGCTTATTTATTATATTATTTTCATCGAGTAGCCATGAGAGATTTAGCCTCTCATGGTTATGAAGTTCATTACAAAATTTAGTAAATAAACAAGAAACATACTATATCCAGGTGAGAATATGGATCAAAACTCCGCCCGTAACAAGTAGATAATCAAATTACAACCTTTATTCTTCTAAATATTATGATGTTTTTCCTCGTTCTTGGTGGTTTGATCTTCAATCTTCAAGGGTTTTGGTGTTTTTGGATGGAAATAGATGAATACTAGGAGAGGAGTGTATGAGATATGATTTTGAGGAATGAGGAATGATTTTAGAGTGAAAAATTGTCCTCTATTTATAGGCTGAAAACGGGCAAAAGTGTGTAGCACTTAGTTGGAAAGTGCGGCATACTTTGCTAATTAATTGCACTCGTATTAAATTTCTGAGGGAAAGTGCGTCACACAAGGATGAAAAGTGTGGCGTACTTTGAGTATTAACTTCTTCATTAACTTTAATAGAAAGTGTGTCATACTTCAGAGAGAAGTGCGGCGTACTTCGTGTATAAGTTTGGTTTTAGTCCTTCTTCTTCATTTTGTTCTTCATTTGATAGCATAAACACTTGATCTTTAACACTTTAAGCTTTGGAATGTCTTCTAGCCAACCTGCACATATTTTTATGCTTTAAGTATCGAAAGTTCATGAGAAATGATAAAATATATACAAATAACGCTACTAAAAACATGTATAATTTAGGCGTTATCAAATGCATAAAAGGGTTAAGAGATTCATAAGGGAATATGATACTTGTTAAAGGTAAAAGCATGATTTTTCTGCTTATCTAGGATATTTACAACCCTTGCTAATACCTGAAAAAGTATGGAGTGAGATTTCCATGGATTTCATTACTGGATTGCCTAAGTCATAAGGTAAGTCAGTCATTTTGGTGGTAGTTGATAGGTTGAGTAAGTATGCACACTTCATGGCACTTAGTCACCCATACATTGCTACTTCTGTGGCACAAGTATTCTTGGATTATGTGTACAGGCTACATGGTTTACCAAGTTCAATCGTGAGTGATAGAGATGTTGTGTTTTTAAGCAATTTCTGGCAGTCTCTCTTTAAATTACTCAAAGTGGATCTTAAAATGTCAACAGCTTACCATCCTCAAACTGATGGTCAAACTAAAGTAGTAAACAAATGTTTAGAATGTTTTCTAAGGTGGATGACAGGAAAAAGACCAAAGGAATGGGTCCAGTGGCTACCACTAGCTGAGTTCTGGTATAACACAAACAAGTACTCTTTAACTAATATTACTCCTTTTGAGGTAGTATATGGCCAAACACCCCCATTGCATGTTCCTTACTTAGTTGGTAAAAGTGTTATGGAAGTGGTAGATAGAACTTTACAAGCCAGGGAAGCTACTATTGAAATGATAAAGTTTCACTTAAGAAAGGCTCAAGATAGGATGAAGAACTATGTTGACAAGAAAAGGTCTGAAAGGGAATTTGAAGTTAGAATGTGGGTGTATTTGAAACTGCAGCCTCACATGCAAGTAACCATCAGGCAAGAGCAACAACACAAGCTGTCAGCAAAGTATTATGGTCCATTATGATCCTGGCTAAGGTTGGAAAGGTGGCTTACAAATTGGAATTGCCTAGTACAAGTCGAATCCATCCAGTTTTTCATGTTTCATAACCCAAACTGTGTAGAGGAAATACAAACAATATGGGAATCTTACCACATTGTGGATTTGATGGTCTATTGTCAATTGAACCTGAAGCTGTTTTGGACATGACAATGTCTAAGCTTAATAACAAGGCTGCTGTTTATGTTCTAGTCAAATGGGTCAACCACAGTGAGGAGGATGCTACTTGGGAGTTATATGATGACTTGGTTCAAAGATTTCCAGAATTTCAGATAGATTCTTAAGGACAAGAATGTTTCTAAGGGGAGTGGATTGTTATAAAGTGAAGTCAATACGGGTTAAACTTGCAAAGTCAAACACAAAAGTCAAACTTCCCATTGGCGGGGAAGTTTGTTATGAACCAAAATCAGCTATAAAACTACCATTCATTTCTCAATCATGATTTGTAAACATTTCTTCCTTATTGTAACTCAATCTTTGTATAATACATCAATCTAATAACAAACCCTTTCGAATCTGTTTCTCTTGTTATGATTCCTAATAGTTTGTTGCCATTGAGATTGTGATCTTCATTTCTATAAGATTTCTAGATTACACTGTTTCACATTATAAGAACTGTAAGACTGGCTCAGCTATGGTCAGCAACAAGTCAACTAACTTATCTAAGCTTTGGCTTATGTTGTTTTCTTAATCTACCTTTATTAGTTACCAAAAAACACCCTCACTCACTGGATATTCTAGTGTTATATCAGTTTTTTCTCTTCATTATTTTACCTGTATTCCCTCTCAGAATTCAGCCTTATCAGTCACGCTACCCTCACTGGTCAATTTGATAACCACTTTATATAAATATACCCCACAAAATACCCCTACACGTACACTCACAAACCAAATAAATAATATTAACTTGCACGGAAATCAAAAAGCGTCCGTCTTACCTTTGTGAACCTTTGTTCTCTTGTTTCACGCATGACTAGGACACCTCGTAGTAGGCTCACCGGTACCACTACGGATAGCCTTAGAGTGCAATGTGTGATTGTGTTATCACCATGTTGTACACCTCAAATGCACCTATGGCTTGCCATATTGCATCGCCTCCCACGTGTTATTCGTCTCATGCCATCCGCATCATATTGAGTTTAGATATTTTAGTTTTATTTTTATTTTTTGTTTTGTGAATGAGTGAGATATTTTATACAAATTTTATTGAGATGAGTGTTTGTGTTATAGTAGTATAATAAGTTATATGTTAAAATAACACATCTATAGCTTTCAACCGCACCAAACACTCTAAAAATGTAAAAATCACATAATATATTATGTAAATGGTCCTAAAATGAAAGTAAAAATATGTGTGATTAGGATTCAATAATAGCTAAGAGCGGTGGGAACAGTGGTGTCATTCGGCTCATGTTGTTCTCAAAAAATGATGCCACGTCAGCAAAATGCTAAACGGCACCAGAAACTGAACGGCACCATATTTGCTGGGGCATCCGTTGGCACCACTTTTCTGGTGCCGTTGGGCAAAAAAACAAAATTAATTTACTTAATTAAAAAAATACCCAATATAAAATTTAATTCATTAAAATAAAAAACATTATTTAATAAAACATTACATAAAATAAAACATTACATAAGATAAAACATTACATAAAATTAAAATTACAAACTAATGATTATTCGATAAATGCTCCACAAGGTCCTGTCGAAGATCGATGTGCGTTTTTCTATCTCGAAGTTCTTTTGACTTCTTAATATGTAAATCGCATATTTCGACCCAATCTCGTTGAATATGCGGCGCTGGACTAACGAACAAATCTCTCATATCCACTTTAAATCCTTCATCGTCCAATATCATGTTATGTAACATTATACAACAATACATGATTCTTGTTAGCGTGTTGATTTGGTAAGGACAAGCGGGTTGTCGTATAATTCCCCAACGACCTTGTAGGACTCCGAAAGCTCGTTCAATATCTTTTCTTGCAGCTTTTTGAACTCTTTTAAACTTCAAGGATTTTTCATCCCTTGCAACAGGAAATGTTTTGACAAACGTAGACCATGCTGGATAAATACCGTCGGCTAAATAGTAACATTTCCTATATGTATGCTGGATAAATACCGTCGGCTAAATACCATATTAGCAAGTTCATCATCAAATAGTGGGGAACCATATAACATATTTAGATCATTATTCACCCCTGGAACCCCAAAATATGCATGCTAAATCCACAATCTCTGATCCGCTACAGCTTCTAACATAATAGTTGGGTATTTGTGATCCCTTCTTTTGAACTGCCCATGTAATGACTTTGGGCAGTTTCTTCATTCCCAATGCATACAATCAATACTCTCGAGCATTCCCGAGAGTCCATGTTTTTGTTCGTGCAATTGATATGTTTTTTTGATATCCACTGCAGTGGGTTTCCTTAAAAACTTTTCAACGTATAAAACATGTATGCATTTAGTAAAGTATCTAAACATTCTCGTGAAGTACGTTCAGCAATTTGCAAATACTCATCAAATGCATCAGGTGCAGTGTCGTATGCCAGTTGGCGTATGGCGGATGTGCACTTCAAAATAGGACGAATACTTAAACGACCGGTCGCATCGTAACGTGGTTTAAAATAAGTAAAATACTCAGGAATAGGGTCAACATCATAACTTAAGATATTGTTGACTATTTTATTAAAAAGTGTAGAGCTCATACGATACATTCGCCTAAATTTATCTTTCGGATATTTAGGTTCAAATTCATCATTGCCAAAATAGTTTTCGATTAGCCGTTGTTCTGCGGTTTCTCATTCACGAGGTATGTATGTCCTCCTCCTCTTTGGACCCGAGCTCGAACCCCCGGCCTCTTGCTCACACAAAGCTACAAAATGTTCATACGCCTCATAATCCCGCGTATATCGATCATAGTCACTTTGAAAATAAACATCATAATGATCGTATGTGTCGAAATCGTTGGGATTATTGGGATCTATAGGTGAAAGTAAATTGGATATTATTGAAGTAGAATATATATTGGAAGTGTGTGTGAAATATAAAATAATAATAAGGTATTTATAGGATTTTTAAGAGGTAAAAATGGGATTTTTTTGGGGTAAAATATTCAAAAATCCGCTCCCCCAACAGCCATAAACGGCTAGTTTTTCAAAAAAAAATAAAAATTAAAAAAAATAGAGAACGGCGTGGGCAGTTAAGAACGGCGCGAGAACGAACGGCGTGAGTGCCGGAGTCGTGCGCCGTTCGTTCGGCTCGCACCGTTCTTTGGCGCAGGCGAACCACACGACCGCTCCGTTCACTCTAATAAAACGTCAACGTTTGTCTAGCAAGAGGTCTCAAATTCAAGTCTCCACATGGTTGTTTCCTCCGATAGACGAATAAGAGTGTGCACCCACTAACTATATTTTGTACTAACTCAGACGTTTTAGAAAAATAAAAATAAAAAATAATAATAGCTAATAAAACAATCAAACAAAAAGCCAAACCAAGAAAAGCCAAAGATAAAGCCAATGACGACGTTTCTTCAAAACATGGCAAAATAAAAACTAACTAAAGACTAGAAGAAAAATACCATTTTAAGTAAGTTAATTACTAGAAAATACCATTTCAACAATTACAAATAAATTACATAAATTGTGTCTTGTTTAAGAATCGTGTAAGACCAAGTCATCTATGCACGACAACGTAGTCAAACTCCAAGTAAATACGTAGTAAGAAATATAATGATGAAAATGATTAAACTGTAGTTCCATATCGTTAATTATCTTTTGTTGTGTAGTTGGATTATATATGTTTTCTAGATTGGCGATATTATATACTATGCAAACAAGACTTGGTTTACTACGAATAATGTTATGAATCAATGAAAACAGTAATGTAACTTCAATATATATCGATCTCTAGAAAGAAGAATTAGGGAAAGACGTCCTTTTATATTTCATCCATTTTGCCTATTGGGTTGGCCTAAAAAAAGATAGAGCAAATAAAGAAAAAAATACAGACATGTTGAATGTTCTTCTTAACTTGAAACCATAGAGCAATTAAAGAAAAAAAATACACACATGTTGAATGTTCTTCTTGTTGGGATTTTAAATCTAATTAACCATGAAACACGACTGCGCAGCGGAAAGTAAACACGTATAGAATGACATAGTTAACAAGATTGAGGCGCATACCTTTTAGCACGAAACGATACACCGCTTTAAGCAATAACCGTTTACACCGTCTTGAATATACGCGTATGTATAACACCACGCGTAACCACAATAATCAAAGTATGATTCCTTTAAGCTTTCACACACTATACGTTCTTAGCAAACAACGAGGTATGCTAGTACTAGTAGTGGTTTAACCAAACGATAACCCTTCGTCTTTGAATCAATCAACACACGAGCAAAACCACCTAGTGGTGATCGTCGAACACAAAACGAAACCCTTAGGGGTGTTCGTTCGATCGTACGACAAGGCAAGGAGAAAACCGAAACCCTAGTAGGGTTTTGAGGACCGGTCGACTAAGAGAGAAGAACCAAGGGATTTTAGGTTTAGGTTTTTTTCAAGTTATGAGACAATCGAAACCTTGGACCCCTATTTATAATACCCATAACTTGGCAAGCAAGAAAACTCTCCTACCTCCTCATGAGGAGGTGTTCGCAGCCGACTAACCAGTGCCTTCCTTTATTCGGTTTTTCATATTTAGTCCTTTAATGTTTAACCGACTAATATTTAAAACTTGTTAACAATTTAACGATCGTTTGTTAAACACTTAATATATTACTTGAATATATTTACTCGTTGTTCTACATATAAACGTGTGCGTCCCTTTAGGCTCGAAAACATTTCCGGACATATATTAATTATACGTGGACATATTTCAACAGCTCCCACTTGGACATGTATAAATAATATAATAACATTGGTAAGCGTCTAGCAACACGCCAATGCTCTTAGAAAAATCCGAGTGTGGTTTCATAAAGTCACAGATAAAAATGATTTATGAATTTACTATCCCTTTCTTTTCGATACCGTGTCAAAAATGGATATGGATCAAGGTCATTCCATTATTTAACGATTCTGTTTCTCGTATATGTAACTAATCAAGATTACCAAAAATTAATGAGACATATCTACATGAGTTTTCGGGTACGGCCATACACGCATCTGATTAATTCTACGAGGGGCCCAGTGGCATCATTCTTCAACCTTTGAAGGAACAAATTCTTTCTTGACTAAAAGTGTCATGTCACCATGCTTCATAATCACTTCTTAAATAATCCTTATTAGCTACCTTATTCAGGATAACTAAAACCAAATCAAGAAGGATAATCCACAAATGCAAGACCTACTTGCATCTCAAGTCTAGGGATTTTGTAAATAAAATAACTTACAAGATTTACTTAATGACGACGATCCATAAAGTAATATTCTTGTTAGTTGGGGAAATCCAATATTCATCTTATGAATATCATGTGAGTTTGGTGGACTCATCCTTTATATCCAATATATCACCAATCACTCAGAACTGTCTTAGTTTAACAACATTCCCATATTGTTAATCGACAACGGATTAATTTAGAATAATGGAAATATTATTCATGGATTAAACATGCAAATATAATACACAATTTAAGATAAAAATAACAAAATACCACGTATCATTATCATAAAATAAATTGTTCAAACATCCCTTATCCAAATACTAAACACAGATCTACATAAAACTACTAGCTAAATGAAGTCTCATGCTCCTAGCATGTTGAGTAAGCTTTCCATTTGGTAAAGCCTTCGTAAAAGGATCAGCCAGATTGTCATCTGTGTGAACTTTAAGAAATTTTATTTTGCCCAGTTCAATACTCTCGCGAACATAATGATATCTCCTATGGTAGTGTCTGGCGCCCCTCTGAACCCCCGGTTCGTTAGCAAAATGTAGTGCGGCTGAATTATCGCAAAACATTTTAATAGGTTCGTTTATTGTTGGTACGATACCAAGCCCTGAAATAAACTTCCTAATCCAAACAGCTTCCATCGCAGCTTCTGAAGCAGCTATGTATTCAGCTTCTGTAGCAGACATTGCAGTAGTACTTTGCTTGGAACTTTTCCAGTCCACTGCGCCTCCATTCAAAATGAAAACATATCCTGTCTGAGATTTTGTATCATCTCTATCAGTCTCAAATCCAGCATCGCAATAGCACTCAACTCGAAGTTCAGCTTCCGGATTTCCACCATAAACCAAAAACATATCTTTAGTATTCCTTAAATACTTAAGAATGGTTTTCACAGCAGTCCAGTGAGGTTCACCAGGATTCTGTTGAAAACGGCTTGTTATATTTTGCGCGAACGCAACATCAGGTCTAGTGCATCTCACTGCATACATAATGGAACCCACAGCCGAAGCATAAGGTACATTTTGCATACGCTTCACCTCTTCAGGTGTTGAAGCACCTTGTGTTTTGTTCAAGTCAAGTCTTTCTTGCATGGGGATGTGACCACGCTTGGAATTATCCATCCTATATCTCTTCAAGATCTTATCCATGTAAGCACTTTGACTAAGTCCAATCAATCGCTTCGACCTATCTCTATAGATTTTGATTCCAAGAATAAATGCTGCTTCCCCTAAATCTTTCATAGCGAAACACTTTCCAAGATAATCCTTTACACTTTGTAAACTTGGAATGTGATTTCCCATGATTATTATGTCATCGACATATAAGATGAGGAATGTAACATTACTCCCACTAGCCTTTTGATATACACATGGCTCATCAAGATTTTGAGTAAATCCAAACCTTTTGATTTCCTCATCAAATCTTTTATTCCAGCTTCTTGATGCTTGCTTAAGACCATAAATGGATCTTTGAAGCTTGCATACTTTTCTGGGATGTTTAGGATCAACAAAACCTTCAGGTTGTACCATATAAATGTCTTCATCAAGATGACCATTTAAGAAGGCAGTTTTGACATCCATTTGCCATATCTCATAATCATAGAACGCCGCTATAGATATGAGAATCCTAATAGCCCTAATGTCAGCGACGGGTGAGAACGTTTCTTCATAATCAACCCCGTAGAGTTGAGTATAACCCTTTGCTACAAGACGAGCTTTATAGGTGTGTACATTGCCATCCATGTCAGTCTTTATCTTAAAAAGCCACTTACTCCCTACAGTCTTACAATTAGGAGGAAGATCGACCAAGACCCATACCATATTATCTATCATGGATTGCATTTCCGCATTCATAGCATCGATCCACTTGTCAGACTCTGGATCTAACATAGCAGCTTTATAGCTAGTGGGTTCATTAAGATCCCCTAGACTATGCTCCTCCACCTCTACATTTAGACATAAGCGTTCTGGAGCTCGATGTGTCCTTTCGGATCTACGAATCGGAATCACTTCCTCTTGAGGTGGTTGTTTGGAACCTCAACCTACAATAGGAATTTTGACTAGTGATTTCAGAAGGTAAATGTATCTTCATCTTGATTTTATTTAAGAAATGGCCATCACTCCCCCCCACCCCCCCCACCCCCCCCCCCCCCACCCCCCATACAGCTTCTTGCCCTGTTATGAAGATTTTTCTCAAAGGAACTCAGCATACCTCGACATCAACTATTTGTGTTTTCAGGTGGGAAGTAAAAATAGTAAACCTTATGGTTTCCTTTGGGGTATCACATAAATATAAACTTAACTGGATATTTTTGGAGTTGTGTAGGTGTTATCCCGCTTCATAAGCGTCTCACATCCCTAGACCTTTAAGTAAGACAGGTTTTGAACTTTTCCATATCATAATTCATATAGAGTCTTATCAACCTTCTTGGTTGGAACCATATTGAGAATGCGTGTTGCAAACTCTAGAGCATAATCCCAAAAGGATAACGGTAGAGTTGTAAGATTTATCATAGATCAAACCATGTTTAACAAAGTACGATTTCTCCTTTCAAACACGCCATTGTGTTGTGGTGTGTATGGAGGAGTAAGATGTTTGACAATTCCACAAGCTTTAAGATAATCTTTAAACTCTTGGCTTATGTATTCGCCACCTCGATCTGATCGAAGAGCCTTGATTGTCTTCCCTAGTTGATTTTTCACTTCATTCTTAAACACCTTGAATGTTTTAAAGACTTCATGTTTATGTTTAAGAAAATAAACATAACCATAACGACTATAATCATCCGTGAATGTAATGAAGTAGCTAGCACCTTGTCTCTTGCCCACATTCTAAGTGGACCACACACATTCGCTCTGTATTATTCCAAGAGATCAAGTCGCACTCTCGGGACCGATGTCGGAAAAGATATTTCCACTTGTCATCTTGCCTGATAAACAAGATACGCATTGATCAAATGACTCATCATCTATTGATCTTAAAAGCCCTTCTTGTTGCAGCTTTTCAATACGTTTCTTGCTTATATAAGCAAGACGGCTATGCCATAGATAGGTAGAGTCCAAATTATGTTTGGCTCTTTTAGTGCTAACATTATAAATAGAATTATTATTTGGTACAAGATCATGCATATCAATTTTATAAATACCATTACTGGGAATAGCATTAAAATAATGAACATTGTTCTTTGAAACTAAAATTCCAAAATCCGTAAAACACTAGACAAATCTATTTTCTACCAAACGGTGAACTAAAACAACACCTCTAGTAATAGAAGGTGAATAATGACAATTATCTAAATAAATCACTAGGCCATTAGGCAAAACTAAGTCAAAACTTCCAATAGCTTCTACTTGTGCACAAACACCATTGCCCACGTACAAATAGAGTGCTCCTTGTTTCAGCTTCCTTGCTTCTTTAAACCCCTATTTTGTAATACAAACATGAGTACCACAAACCGTTCATATCAACAAAGGATTTATTAGGGGTAATCAAATAATTCTCAATTGTGAAGTTCTGATGAATGCGTGCCAACTTGCGGTTCTTTTTCTTCAACTACATAGCAAGAAAACAGGCTAATTCCTCTTCAATGGACCCCTCCTCCTTACAGTGGTGGCAGGTGTCATCCTTAGCTGGGTGCTCTTTAGCAGTAGGTTTAGGGTTTTTAGGCTTAGGGATATAACCGTGTTTATCCTTTCCCTTGCCATTAGCTTTACCCTTACCTTTAGCTTTAAGCGATTTCTTATTGGCTTTCTAGATTTTACCACCTTGAATCGCCATTACTTGTGGTGTAGCAGCCTTTTTAGGGTATCCTTTTTTTCATATCATGAGCATAGTATGTAGTTCACCAATTGTCTTCCCCATGTTATGCATATTGTAATTTCTCACAAATCCAGTAAAATCACTAGTGAGGCCATTCAAGATTAAACCAACACTAAGATCTTGTGAGAGCACATAACCAAGACGTTCTAGTTGCTCCACATAGTCTTTCATTTTAAGAACATATGCACCAACTGGTTTACCCTCCTCATGTTTGCAAGCACGGAAAGTTTGGATTAGGTTAAACCTCTTAACTCCAGCTTGTTTCCTTTAAATCTCACATAGATTTTAAGCTACTTAGATGTCAATAAGGTGAATATTTTAAATTGTCTATTGGAGTTCAGGAGATCATACTCTAGTATCTCGCTAAGACAGCCACCTTATTTTAAGCATCACATATGCATCTACATTCTGCAAGCACATTTGCTTTAGAATCAGCTGCATGAGCAGGGGGTATAGGTTGTTCAATGACAAACATCTTCTTTTCGATCTTAAGGACTACTTAAGCGACGAAAGCCAGTCATTGAATTAGTGCTCAAAAAAGTTTTTATCTTTTCAAACATAGACCTGATAGCCGAAGGGTTTATGTTTTGAACGTAATGCCATCTACAAAAAACATAGTTGAAAGCTTCAAGAATTAGTATTTTCGATAATACTCCTTGAAAGGGAAAATTAACCTACCCATGTCTTAATCAAATAAAACAATTAACTTTTCCTACATGCTAGGACACCCTTACTCGCCGAATCCCTCCACACTCCACTCCAACCCTCCATCAGCAACTTGATCTGATAGTGTTTGGTGTATTCAAAAGGTAAACCGTCGTCAAGTGTTGCATCGTGAGCCTTGAGGACAAGGCTCGTTTAACGGGGGAAGTCTATAACACCCTGTGTTTTCAAGTCATTGACGACGTCAACAAATCCGCAATATGCCTTTTGTATTGTACATGTTTGCTTGAAATTGTAAACGTCAGGTTAAATCCCGTACGCCAAATATTATTGTTTAATGTAAACGGGCATTAAATCATCAAACGTTTTCATCAATCATGTGTTATATAATTATTTTGATAATAATTATGGTCGTTGTTCATTTATTTTATTGGTTACGTAAGTTAAATACGTTTCGCGATAAATGTATGTTTAAACATAACCGGAAGCACGTTAATTTATTAACGCTTCAACAAATACCCTCGATTATACCCGATACCTAAAAGTTTTATTAAACTTTAGCCAAGTAAATGTTATTTACACATTGTACACTAGAAAATATAGCAATACACAAATGCATGCAAGTTGACACATCTTATTTGCAAATTTCAACTTGTAACTTTCACATATTTTACTAAGTAATGTGTTATATATCAAAAGTCTTCTAGAAACCCTCCCCCCTCATTTCCCACGGCATAACATCAACAAATGAGATAAATGATTCAATTTTTATACCACTTGGTCTTTGTACAAATCTTGACTCATTAATACCTAGCTAGGAATGTCTCATTGACCAAAGACAAGATGTATATCTTCCGAAGACCATAGGGGCCATGTCTTTGAATACTATTGCACACCTTTTTGACTAGCTAACACATATATAACACTAGTATGCATGCAAGTAACTCTTACATGCATAAACACTTAGAGAAAAAGTCACAAATACTCCCTTTTGGCTCAATATAGCCCACGGCTCAAAGCAAATCCCCAACCAAACCCATAGCAATTTTTATACAACCCATACACTTCTATACACATCTATCCTAAGACATTCTAAGGTGTTTCCATCCATTGAATCACCATTTACAAGTATTAAGCAAGTAAAAGAAAGCTAGGGTTTTGTTAAGGAAAGCTAGGGTTTTCTTTGTGTAAGCTTGGATTTTGTGGCTAAACAAGGGTTTAGCACTTTATCATCATCATCATCTCACATCTTAAGGTCCACTTGAACTCTTTATGTTCTTATAACTTTCATTTTTATGCATATGATTATTCTATTTAGCTTAAATCACCATTTAGGATCATTAACATGTAAAGAGAAGTTTTTATTTGTTGTCATCATAATGTACACATTTATATATCCTATGATGTTGTTGACATCATGTTAAAATGGTCACACAAGTGATTTACACACTTGGTTATGTATAAAAATGATTATGAACAAAACTAGTAAATTAAGATTTCTTAAGTAAGTTATGGTTTTAAAGTGTGTTAATGGATTTGTTAACATGGGTAACTTGGACATATGAGGACTACTATGGACAATGGACACTTAAAATATGAATGATTTATAATATATATGATATATGAGACTTATGGTAAAATACAAAAGTGGTAAAGTATAAAGAAAATATCAAAAATGGATTCAACAAACTCAAGCAAACATTCTGTCCAAGATTCGAATTTTTACATATCCATTTTATATTTTTATAAGATAATACATTTCACGACGATTCCGAAAAAGTAAGAAACTTGTTAAACGGATTAATAACGAAAAAGTTACGTTAAAAACGAGTTATACGTTAATAAACGGAGTCGTAAATGAATTTTTATAAAAACATTTTTATAAAAACTTTAAACAGCAAGTGTTGATATTTTTAATAAATAATACACATTTTTAGGATTCCAAAATGATAAGAATCGCAAATTTTCAATTAATAACGAACGAGTTATGAATTTCGCGAGTTTACGACAATTAATACTTTTATAAAACTATTTTTATAAAAGTTACTATTCATGACAGAAAGTTATATTTTTGTAAACCTCATAAATATATAGAACTTTCAATTACGAGAACGTCCTCGAAAGAATCATTAAAAACGGAGCTATAACGAATAAAATACGACATTTACGGGTTTTACGACAACAAATACAAATTATATAAAACACATGTCTGTTATGAACAGTAAAAGTTACTGTTCATCAGGGGACAAAATTTATGAAAATGTCAAATATCGATAACCCGTCTTAATACGAAAAGATGGACATAAGAAACGCGAGAATCGGGCTTAAAACGCGAAAGTTACGCCAGTTTTACTAAAACGGTAATTAAAAACGTTTTAACTTATTAAACACAATTTTACCAAAACCATTAGTTGGTGATTGAGCTATATAGAATATTATGTGGTTATCGAAGTACTATATTACTAGGGAGTTTCATAATGAGGCCTCTTCGGATGGCGTATCGACGAGTTGTTGGATTTACGATTTAAAGTGTCCTAACTCCTCGTACGTCATGTCATGACCTCTTTAATTATGATAGCCCGAACGATAGTACGATGTAACAACTATAGGATTATATTCAATGTTATTGATTAAAGTACTCGGTACTTATACGACCTTAATTTAATTAGGTTGCATTTGATCAATTCGCGTGGCGCGTTATTTGTGATACACTTGGCATTACTCACTCAAGGTGAGTTCATAGCCCCACGTTTTACATGCTTTTGTTTTACAAAGTTTTTGGGGTGAAAAACATGCAATGACATGAAATGTTTTACAACTAGACCCACAAGTGTTAAGGTTTCACATTATGATTACATGTTGCCTAAGTAGCGATAACCCAATGAGCCCATTATCATGAACTGTTAATTACGACGCGAATGTTATAAATAACTATTGATTTTGACAACCCCGTTCGGGTGATTATCTATCACAAGGGAAACGAACGAATACCATTTCGAATATAGTATGTTCGGGTTAAACATCCCACTGCAAAGTAGGTACCATTAATTTGGCATCCATTACACGCCAAAGCATCAGTGTCATGAGCTATAGAGCAATCCGTAATAACATTTATATGATGTCCTGCATCTTGTTGCATTATCATACATTGGGAAATCTTTGTGGTCCTACAATATATGATTTATCAAACCTAGAATTCACCAACATTAATTGTTGGACGTTTTAAAGGCAATGTATTTCATGGGATCAATAAGCATCAAGCAGCATGGATACATGGTTGGTTGATTTTGATTTGGATGTCATGCATTAAAGATTTTGTCGCATTTCATTTTGTTATCTGTTATGGGCGGAAAATCTTTGTATTTTGATTAAGTGAACAAGTTAAGCTTCGGGCTTATGTAACAATTACTTTGTTAAATCCAATGTATCATTTTCAAATGACTTTTTGGTCGTTCTATATATATCTTGTGTTATTGATCTGAGAAGTAACACGCCCCGGACCCATATTCCGCTGCGACCCAATTTGGGGGTGTTACAAGTGAAGGATGGTAATGATTGTGGGATGATGGTGGTGAATATTGGTGAAGATTTAGTAATAACTAAAATAGGTACAGTGAGAAGTGTAGGTGTTTGTTGGCTTGGTACTTCATGATGGACGTGAACATCCATTAGAGAAATAATATCTGCATCAGTATGGGGAATATCTGAAAAATTCAAGAATTTAGATGCCAAGTCGGATGCGTGAGAAGAGCTGGTAACTGGGACTTCAGTCTTCTGTGGAATAGTAGAAAGTGTCACATGAGCATCTTCTATGACTTGAGAGATCTTTGGATTTTCATTCCCTTGTTGAACGTTAGTCATTTCAGCATCGATACCCTCCTCTTGAATAAACCCTTTATCAGTATCAACTGGTTTATTCAACCTTATATCCACATCATCGTATAGCGGACTCGTAGTATAATCCATCTCTTCATCCTCATCACCTTCAGCTTTATCTTTAATCTTTGTTTCATCTTCATCATCAGTATCATTAGACGGGGTTTTAACAAACTCTTCCTCCTCTTCTTCTTCATCATCTTTAATCTCTTCTTCATTTTCTTCATCTTCATCTTCTTCTTCATTCTCCTGATGATCAGATTTGGAATCCGATTCATTTTCATCAGGTTCATGCTCGGAATCCGACCCTTTTTCATTGTCAGATTGGGTATTTTTATCATCACTGTCATTCTCTTCATCACTTCCTTCACTTTGAGAGTCTTGTTCATTATTGCTGTCATCTTCATCATTTCCCCAAGATTCAGCTTCACTTTCAGATGATTCTTCTTTAGTCACATCGGGAACCCATGATTTAACACCAGTTCCTTTATTTGTAATAGAAGGTTTGATCTTTGCAACACTTGGAGCAATTTTAGTAACAGTACCAGGACCACTTGGATGAGTCTTGTGAAAGTCCCTCAAACTCTTCTGGTGAACTTCTTCATACTGAGTATCTTTATTTAATGCTACTTCATATAGCAGCTCAATTCCTTTGCCCCTAGCTACATCTACCTTTTCCTTCCATTTAGATGATGAATCCACAGGAGTATCTCTTATAACCACTCCTAAAGTATGTTTTCTTGTAGTCTTCTTAGCTGGAACCTTTTTCTTTGCAGACTTAGGTTCTTCATCTACAGGGACTAGACTTAGATTAAGATCCTTCTTAGATGGAGAAGCTTTCTTGAATTTCCTTGCAATCTTGGGAGGAGTGGCTCCTGTAGCAAAACCAAGGTAAGTCTTGTAAGCTTTGGTTTCCTTCATCTCAGGACTGGTCAATGATTCAGGAAGTATAGCACCATAGATTTGAGTTGTTTCTTTTGCAGAGACAAATCTTAAAGTGTTTATCAGATAGTCATCACTAGAGGTGTGCATCCTGATCTTTTTTCTCTAGGAGACTGTCTTGTCTTAAGTAAGGAAGTAGTGAATGATAACTTTAATGAATCGAGGGTAGTACATCTTCTCTTGCTTTTTGTAGGCTCTGTTGTCAATCTGGTAAGTGAAATCTTCCCAAAGTAGTTCAACATAGTCTACATTCTTCTGATGGTACATACCCTAAAGGATTTGTGCTCTAGAGAGACGAAGCTTGTCAAGACCAGTTGTCTTTCCAGATAGACTCCTGTTGATGAGAACAGCAAAAGTTCTCCAAGGTTGATGTATCTAATCAATAATAACATCATTGAGTGAATTGATTTCCCTAGAGTGACTAAGTTCTCTTAAGAAAGATACAATTTCTTCTTTAGTAGGAAGTGCATCAAAGTCTTGACCCTATATTATAGGGCAGATCTTAAAGATATCTATGAAGATTTCCAAAGTAGTTTAAATCTCTTCCTTTTGTCCATTTTGAATATGTAGAAGGTGTCATGCTTGTAAACAAAATCCTAGAATTGGTGCATGTAAACTTCTGGAATATCTACAGTGATGAGAAATGCAGAGTAGCATGAAGTGAGAGCAAGAGCATCCAGAACGACTTGAAATGTGGGTTCTCTTTGGATCTTTCCAGGATTGAGTCTTCCATTGCATTTCCCAATCTTAAGTATTTTCTCCTTGGGAACAAGTTCACGATCAAGTTTGGCTTGTTGAGCAGTAACGGAAGACATGATTCTGCTAAGATTTATCACATACAATTCATATACAAGCAAATATATATCACTGACAGACAATCTAGATCATGATGAATGATTATAGATGCAAGACTGGTTTACATTAGGAATTATGCACACAGTTACAAGGCAAAATATTGACACATATGAGACCAGGAGAAACGCATAATCATACAAGACACTAACTATAGGTAATCTATAGAAACCAAGGCAATCACTAAATATTTCTAAGGAAAAACTAGACCTAAATTAATCACTAGGTGATAAGTTAAGTTTTAATTATACTTGAATTAGGTTATGAGATTAGATTACCAAGATTACGAGATTAGTTCTTCAAGAAAAAATCATGTATAGTTCGCTCTATATCAGTGTATAGTTCGTCTGTGTTGACCCAAGTGTATAGTTCTCCTATGTATCCGTGTATACTTCGCCTGCATTAACACTAGTGTATAGTTCGTCTATGCATACATGTATATATAGTTCACCTGTTTATAGTTCGCCTGTGTTAAAAAACTAGTGTATTATTTGCCTATGTGAAGACGTATAATTCGCCTATATAACACTTACACCAACATTTTACACCTTTTCAAGCATCACTATCCATTTTAATATGATCACATAGCATCTAGGAAACATTTTAACACATTTAACTCATGAATTAACCAAAAAAATATTGCCTTCTGACTTATTCAACACACATAAACACAAAACCCAAGATATTCAATATTTTAACATACTAAGATGTTTAAGGATACTCAAATTCACACAAACAGTTATTTAAGCAATTCTAAGCCCAAACCCATGAACTTTTATAAGTTCTTGACAATTTTTCATTGGTACGACATCGAGAATCAACCAAAACGTATGAGTACGTTATCCCCATTAAAAACTGTTATAGGTACATCATCTAGACCCCTATAGGACCAAAACCTCTCAATCAATTTAACATTTCATCCACTTTTTAGGGTGACAAAAGTTAGGTCGAATTTTAGGGCTTTTTGAGCATAATTTCAAGATTAGGTCTGATATATGGAAGGTTTAATATTAAAACAAGTGTACCTTTAGATTAAAATGAAGATTGAACGAGTTCTTAAAGGTTTTAAAGATTCAACAATGTAGGTTTAAGTTTTTGTAAGAGTGACGAGTGTGGGAAACACTATAAGGGGTGTTTATGTTTAAAACTTTTTGGGTTTTGGCATACATGCCCCCTAAGGTTTACTAGAGCTTCCATTTTCCTAATGAACTTTACTTAAGGTTTAATTAAGTTTCCCAAATGGCAAAACTAGTCCCTAAAGTTTAGTTATCAAGATTAGGTCTCACATTTTGCAATAATACCCTTAAAGAATCAAACACATAACAAATAAAGCCCGATTGAGTTAAAATTAATTAACTCCCCTTTAATTATTCGCCCTTTAGTGTTTAAAACCCTTTCCTTTTATCACAAATTGACCTTTTTTGAAGAAGATATTTGACATTTTCTCCCCCTCAAACAATGACCCGTTTTCTGTTTAAAGAGTTGTAGTCGTTGTTTGAGTGGTCAAAGGTCTTTAAAAATAATTTTTTCTGATGAATTTCTGAAGATGATTATATTATTTTTGAAAATCAACACCCAAGAAATAAGATTTCCCTTATTTTGACACATAAGAGCATTGACACGTACACTTATGGAATATAGGAAGCACGGGTTGTGATGCAAAGTAATCACAAGACTTTGAATGAATATAAAGTAATTCATTCCCTAGAAAAATAAATTTCCCGTTTTGAGGTCAAGTTTTATTTTTGAAATACTTTCCTTTAAGATGATGACTGGGTTGATATCCAAAATAATAGCAAGCCATTTTTGGCATGTTTTAAAAGCTTTTGAACTTCCTCTCGAACTTCATTTACAGCCTCGTATCATTATTAAATGACATTTCTAATGCCGTAAATGTTATCGATTTTTAGAAGACATGCCTGAGATACATATTTTTATATTTTCTGATTTTTTAATTTTTTTCTTTTATTTTTGAAAACTTTATATATAAAAGAAAATTATTTTTGGTTTTTATGTTTTCTTATGTACATATGATATAGGATATACCGTGAGTAACCACCTTTACTCGTCCTCTCCCTCTGACAGACATTTAAGCATTTTCGGATACATGCTTCTCATACATAGCTTCTCGATCAAGAAATTGAATCTTTCTCTTGGCAAGGGTTTGGTGAAGATGTTAGCCAATTCATATTCTGTCTGAATAAAGTAGAGTTCCACAATCCCATTCTCCACCTTCTCATTTATAAAATGGTATCATATATCAATGTGCTTGGCTCTTGAGTGTTGTACGTTGTTGCAGCATAGAGCAGTCGCACTTTTGTTGTCGCAGTATAGAGGAATCTTATTGAATTGAAAAGCATAATCTGTTAGCTGTGAACGCATCCATAGGATTTGAACACAACACCTAAATAAGGTAATATATTATGCCTCTATACTCGATATCGCAGTGCTCTTTTCCTTCTTAGAAGACTAACTAACAAGTTTATCACCTAAGAATTGAGCGCTTCCTGATGTATTGCGTCTAGTGTCCTGACACCCCGCGTGGTCGGCATCTGCATATGCTATTAGTGACATATCGGTGTCCTTCAAGTACTAGAGACCCATGTTGATGGTTCCCTTAAGGTATCGAAAGATCTGTTTCAGTACTTGTAAGTGCTTTTCGATAGGCTTTGCCTGATACCGAGCACATAAGTAGACTGCATAGATAAGGTCAGGTCTATTGGATGTCAGATAGATAAGGGATCCAATCATGCCACGGTAAAGTGTAGCATCAACTGGTTTCCCCTGTAGATCGTCATCCAGTTTACTCTTTTCTACCATAGGTGTGTCTACAGAATCACTAGTTAGCATACCATATTTTTTAAGAATTTTAGAAGCATATTTTGACTGGTTTAGGAAGATGCCTCTAGGACTTTGAGAAATTTATAATCCTAAAAAGAATGACATCTACCCCATCATCGACATCTTGAACTTAGTGGTCATCTGATTAGCAAACTCATTACACATGGCAATATTAGTAGATGCAAATATTATATCGTCAACATAAATTTGTACCAGTAATAAGTCGTCCCAGCTTGTCGTGTGAAGAGTGTTGGATCAACTGCACCTTTTGAGAAATGTTGTGAGATTAGGAAGCTTGACAACATGTCGTACCATGCACGTGGTGCTTGTTTGAGAACGTAGAGAGCCTTTTTAAGCTTGTACACATGCGATGGGTTGTCCTAATCAACAAATCCTTCTGGTTGAGAAACTTAGACCTCTTCTTTGAGCTCGCAATTTAAGAAAGCCATTTTGACGTCCATTTGGTAGATCATCATATTCTTATGAGCAGAATTTGCTATGAAGATACGGATGGCCTTTATTCTAGCAACCGATGCAAAAGATTCCTCGAAACTGATTCCCTCTTCTTGCTTGAATCCTTGAGCAATTAGTCTAGCCTTATTCTTTAGTACCCCGCCAAATTCATCCATCTATACCTTATAAATCCATTTCACTTTGATCAATAACACTTTATCTGGATACGGCACCAATTCCCAAACTGGTAGCATTTAAAATTCATGAATTTCTTCTTGCAATGCATCGATCCATGACAGTTCAGTCATTGCTTGTTTGAAGTTCTTTGGTTCAACAAAAGTTAGGAAGGCATCAAAATAACACCACATGGCGTCAGTTTGGAGTTGCTTTCTCATAGAGACAAAGCGAGAAGGATCGCCGATTACGTTTGCTCTAGGATGATCCTTAGTCCATCTACCAAGGTGTTCAAATAGAGTGTGGGTTTGTCTCACCTTCGATGATGATCCTTAAGAAATCGAGTCTTCATGAAGAGATTCATGAAGTCGATCATCACGAAAATTTGGTGTTTTTGGTGATTCTTTAAAACCTTGAGAAATGTTTGGAGAATGTTCATGTTCTTGTGTTGATGGAACAATTGTTGATGGAGCATCCTGGTCAATGGAAGTTGACACAGGAGAATCGGCTAAAACCACAGCTCTCGGAGTAGCAGCTTCTTAAACTTGAGAAACAACAATTGATGGAGGATTAAAGTATTCATCAAACATAGGTTGAAACAAGCGATCACAATCATCTCTATTTGGTGGAATACAAGGTTGTTGAGAAACAGGGTTTGAAACGAGTCCTGAACTGGATGTAGTAGGGTTCATAGAATGAAGCCCGGGTCCTGAACTAAATTATTCAGAAGCCATGGCTGTTAGCTCATCGAATGTCACATGAATTGTTTCTATAATTTTCCAGGTTCTTTTGTTGTAGATTCTGAACGCTTTCTTTGCGGGCGCATAACCAACGAAAATACCAATGTCAACTTTTGCATCAAATTTACCCAGGTCATCATTGTCATTGGTAGGATAACAAAATGAACCAAATACATGAAAGAATGATAAATCCGGTTTCTTATCTTGCATAAGCTCATATGGAGTTTTGTTGTGTCGAATGTTGAATAAAGAATGGTTTTGGGTGTAACAGGCTGTATTGATTGCTTCGGCCCATAAAAATAATCAAGCTTTATAAAATATTAACATTGTACGAGCAGTTTCTACAAGAGTTCAGTTTCGCCTTTCGACAACGTCCTTCTGCTAAGGAGTACGGGCAACAGATGTTTGATGCGAGATGCCAACATTTTCATAAAATTCACGAAGTGTCTGATTGACAAATTCGGTTTCATTATTTGTTCGAACATCATGGACAGTGGCATTCAAACGAACTTGAATATTTTTGATTCATTTAATGATGGCCTCAGGAGCTCATCTTTAGACCTCAAAAATCTGACCCAAGTAAATCTTGAGTAATCGTCGACAATCACTAAGATATACCTTTTCTTGTTAATACTCTCCACACGCATCGGGCCACACAAATCCATATGCAAAAGATATAGTTTCTCCTGGTTAGTGTCTTCAGCTTTAGGTTGATGAGAGGATTTCTTGCTTTTTCCTAATGCACATGCTGAACACAGATGATCTTTCTGAAATTTAAGCCGTGGAATGCCTCGTGCAAGATCATCTTTAGCTAGCTTGTTAAGAATAACGAAGTTAAGATGTGATAACCGACGGTGCCATAACCAACTCTTAGGGTATGTTTGGCAAAACTAGCTGTAAGCTGTATGTTGTAAGCTGTAAACTGTAAGCTGTAAGCTGTAAGCTGTAAACTGTAAAGCTGTTAACATGAACTACAAGCTGTATATTTGTTTCAATAAAAGTGTTTGGTAAATTAGTTGTTGACTGTAATTATAAGATGTAAAATGACTTAAAAGGACATATTTAAATAGATTATATTATGGTTGGAGGGTATATCAGTAATTTACAGACTTAACAGCTCCTAACAATTTTAAAAGCTTCATCAATCAGCTTTTCATTTAAGAGCTACTTGTTTAAAATAAAATCTTAAAGTTGATGCATCCAAACAAAGCTATTTATTCAGGAAGAGATTATTTTTGTAACAAAAAGCTTACAGCTCTACAAAAAGCTTCAAAAAAGCTCCTGCCAAACAGGCCCTTAGTCTTTGACGCTTTGGATAGAAGACAGATCGGAGATGTTTTAAGCATGTCATCAAGAGAAATTGTGTACAAATTTGTGTCTCGGGATCCGGAAAGTAGATCAAAACCTTCTAAATTATGAATAAAGCAAGTGTTTTTCCGAAATGCGACTTCAAGATCCGCATCACAAAATTGTCCAACCGAAAACAAGTTATGTCCAAGCCCCTCGACGTAGTATACCCTTGAAATAGTAACATTTCCCAGCTGATAGTCACCATACCCTATAATCCTTGTAATATTGTCGTTCCCGAATCTAACTGTACCTAGAAATTTACTAACAAAGTTCATGAGCTGAGAGCGGTTCCCTGTCATATGTTTAGAACATCCAGAGTCCAGATACCAGAGAACAATCTGGACAACTTGTCATGACAAGAGAAGAAGATGGAATAAGTGTAGCATTGGATCCCCAAGTATGATTGGGTTCCGAGTGGTTAGCATTCTTAGATTTTACAATCATAGCTTTTTTACTCGAACCTATATTTTTAACATTTTTGGGTTTCCTGCTATAGACTTTAAGCTTTGGTTTTTGTGTTTCAAATGAGTGGGATTGGTTTTCTTGGGGCACTACGTTACCATGAAGTGTTCTATTAAGGGTTTTTAGGGTTAGCCCACTTAAAGTAAAAATGGGTTTAGCTGTTGGTTTCTACTTAAGTCCTACTTTAGTGAATCCACTAACCCATCGTTTTCCACAATATTTTGTTTTTTATGTTTCTTAGCAGATTTAGCACGGCTATTCACATTTGCCACAAAATCAAGAAGACACAAATCATGAACACCATCAAACATAGATTTCTTACAAGTAGCACAAATAAGATTAGATTTCGCATTTAATAGTGAATGCTTAACATCAACATCATGAATAGGTCAACAACATGATTCCTTTTTATTAACTTTCCTAGGTTAGGCTTCTACTTTATTCTTCGTGTTCCTACTTGGTGTTTGCGAGATCCTATCATTTCTTTTATTTCCTGAATGCTTTGGTCCGCAATTACTAGTAGAACACTTCAGTCCTGTAGGAGACAACACAGGTGTGTTAGAATTTGATGTTTTAGATGACTCTACCTATTTAATGCTGCTTGAGGATGTGATAGGTTCAGCAAACCTAACTTTCTTGACATTGTTTTTGGGTGTGACAACAACCTTTTTTGCACTATGTTTAACCGCATTAGGGCATGTATCTCGAACACATACCAGTAACTCCTGAATTCGTTGGGCATGCGTACAGGCACGGTCTCCTCATATATCTTAAAGGTTGTTTGCCTTTAGCTTATTTGACTATTTTCAAGAAATAACAGTCTTGTTTCTGGAGTGTATTTAGGTAGTCTATGTGAGCTTCCCTATTTTGCAATAACCTAGGAGCCAAAGGTTCTAAGTCTAGCTTGAACATGCCTGGAACAATAGTGTTGGCAGATGGTATTTGTGCATCAATATCAACAATTTCTTTTCCTTTTAATTTTCGTAAATCATTTTTCAATGATGTTATCACAAAAACCTTATCTTGAATTTGAGCTTTTAAATCTTTTTTTAGCAGATTTTAAGTTCAGATATATCATTAAAAGAGTCACAATTTTTCTTTACGTCGAACACGTATCTTTTTGATTGAGTCAAACTGATCTTTAAAAACCTGTTTCACATGATTAATTTCTTTACAAAGACACTCGTTTTCCAAAAGCAAATTTGCCACACTATTTTCTAGTTCCACATTTTTGGTCTCTATTTGATAATAATTGTATTTAACATTCTCTTCCTTGGACTTTTCTCTTATTGATTTTATAATTTCCTTCAACTTACAAAGGGTAGTGTCTTTGTATTTGTTAGCTGGCCTTTCAAATAAATTATTTCAAAAATTTTCTGAAATTTCAATTAGCATTTTTGATTATTACAAGATTATCTTTTAAAAAAAATTCTTGATTAGTTATATTGACAATTCAAGGAGAAAATACAATGTTTTTCAAGTTTGAATAATCTTTTCAAAATGATCATTTCGTCGCATTTTTGTTATCAAAAGTCAGAATAGATTTGAAACACTTATCACAAGATTTCATTCTTTTCTTTCATATTGGACAGATTCACAATTCAAAGACATTTTATTATCTTAGTGAAGAACATATTGGGCATGGTTTGTTGTAAGAGTCGATCATTTTCCAAAAGTAGTTCTTTCTTGGCAATTTCCAAACATTGTTTGTCAACTAAAGACTGTTGAACAGCAATTTCCATTTGGTCAAAAATTGTTTGTACTTCCATTATTTCATTTAGAAAATCTTTATCAAACACATTGAAGATGTCTTTTAAAATTTTTAGAAATGGAATAATTTCATTGTTAAAAATAGCTTTAGTATGTTCAAACCCTCATTCACCTTCTATACGAGCATCAGGTGTAGTCCTTATTTTCACCACTTTGTCAAACCTGGCAAGGTGGAATTTAAGCTTTTTAAGGCTTTCATTCACCAAACTTACCTTAGGAAGTTCTTAGGGCTCCATTTTGACAGGTGATGCATCAGAAGATTTAATGGAGGGTTTGACATATGATACCGGAAATTTGGTCAACGACATTCTTGTTATTGAAACAAAGGTTTCCCAAAATCCTCAGTTAGTTGATTAATTTTTACAAATTCAATAGGTTTATGAGAAATTTTTTGTTTAATTGCCTCTGGGTCCTTTTCTTTTTCAGACATTTTTGATCGACTTACTTCTTCCAAAATCAATGTCTCCTCATCATCATCACTGGCATAGATCTTGTTTTTCTGAAATAACAATACATCATACAAGGTGGTTTTATCGTGAGCTTTTCTAGATAAACGGATTTTGTTAACCTAGAGATTGACCCACCTTTATAAAAAGATATTATAAGTTCCTTTATCTTCTTTTCTAAATCAATTTCATTTTCCATATATTTATTTTCTTTTTCTTTGGATTCATTTTTGAAAATCATGAATGTTTGCAATATAGATTCCTTTTCTTTGTTTGTTTAGAAAGATTTTGCTCAAGTAAGTCAACTTGTTTTTTCAGTGCAAGCTTCTCTTAAATCATATCATTCATTTAAGAATCAATCATTTTTCACGACTACTTAAATCAATATTAAGACGTTGTCTCAAAAGTTTTTGACTGTTCTTTATATCTCTCAAGTTAGCGGTTATGATTCATTTTTTTTGTTCTTTTTGCCTTTTCCATTTATTTACATTCTGACATTTGCTCAATCACATATAAGATCATTGAATCTTGTTGTGCCTACAAATTAGTATTTTGAACATTTTCCTGTTATGTTTCTTGCAAATATTGAGAGTATGGAATGATATTGCTTATAATTGATATCTCATTATTGTAACATCCAGGTGGTGTTTGTTCAAATCCTGCATTGCATGACTCTTTGATTTTCCATATCATTAAGATAGGTTTCAGAATGGGGTACCTCTGAGATAACGTCAGAACTATAGTTGGAAATATTGGCCATGAGAACCGCTTTTGAATTGGAGATATCATCACAGTCAGAATCATAAGTATCAAGATCCTCAGTCTGAAAAGCAGGCATTGTTTGGAATCCCTGGATCTGCAAGAAATGCGAGTTGCTCTTCATCTAAAAATATGTGCAGTTTGAGTTCAGCAACATTGTTATTCTTCTACATGATGCATTCTTGGGTGTTAGGCTAAGTTGCATTGCCTAGCCATATGTACTTCACCTTGATAGTTGTAGCATTTAACAACCCTTTCCTATCCACTTGCATTGTTTTCCCCAAAACTAGTAGCATTACTCTTATAATCAGTACTAGAATAATTTTGCCCATGTCTCCCCTAAACTTGTTGCACTGTGACCCTACCATCTTGAATAGTGGCTTGGTTTCTTTGATCTTGAAGTAACACGCCCCGGACCCTTATTCCGCTGCGACCCAATTTGGGGGTGTTACAACAGCAAATGATCCTTGTCTCCCCTGAACGGGTTGAACAGTCACCCTTCCATCATGAATAGTTACTTGTTGTCTTGGGTTGGAAGAATTTCTTAGCTGATTATTGGTAGTAGGGAAACGAGATGAGACGACAGTCAACAAAAATGACATCATTTTGTTAATGGCATCAATATGGTCATCTCCTTTCTTAAACACATGAACTGCTAGACCATAGTCTATCTGTGGAAAGTCAGCCAAATGTCTTTGTTTATTAACTGTGGAGACAGTATAGGTATGGATGGATGAGTAGATGAATAATGTTGTGTGAGATGAATTGATCCATATTGAGGAGACTGAGATGGTGAAAACTGTTGTTGGAATTGTGGATTGTTGTACGAAGATTGATAAGTGTTAAAATGAGACGGAGTCTGCTGATGATTGGCAACTAATGCAAGTGGATCATGATTGCGTTCACGCATAATACCGACTTCATTTGCGTGGAGTTCGTGTTGTTGAAGATATGCATGAAGCTGATCAAAGTTGGTAGTATGCAAATCTTTTACAAGCTTGGCATCAGTCACAAACTTACTCCATTTAGGTGGAAGATTGTTTAAGAACTTGGTATTAACTTAAAAATGCTCCTTTTTCATGTTGTAAATGTTCATGTCATTAATCAGCTGAGTGAATCTCAAGTAATACTTATGAAGTGATTCCCCCTTGATGTGAGGAAACTTATCAAATGCATCATACAGTTTATACTCTCTTTCCTGCATAGTCAAAGAGGTACCTTGCATTAGTAATTGAACTCTCTCCCATAAATTCTTGACAACTCTATGATGATTAAAAAGTGAATAGATATCAACTGGTAGACCTTGAAGAATGATATTGGTTGCTTTCATATCACAGTCAGCTTAAATTTCCTAGCAGCAGACAATTCAGCATATTTCTTTGTTCTGGTCACCCCATTCTCTTCAATAGTAGCCCGAATGAGTAGACCGTGTTCAACTGATTCAAGTATCATTCTTCCATGCTCTTTGTTTTGCATGTATAATTCCATTCTACTTTTCGAAGAATCATACAGGTCCTTGTCAACCAGAGGTGGACGATTGTCAGCACCGAAGAGTATCATGTACTCAGCAAGAGTATTCTTTTGTCCAAGTGGAATAATTGAATCCATTGTAATGTGATAAGATAAAAGATGATCGTACAGTGATTGGAGGTTGTTGTGTTAAAGTGAGGTTTGAGTCTTCGGATTATACGGGATTTTACAATTCTTGATAAAACCAGGAAAATAACTTTATCACGGGATTTTACAAATCAAAGAACAACCGTATAATTCTCCTTAGGAAAGCGTATAAATCACCCAAGCAAATCGTATAAATCACCCAAGCAAAACGTATAAATCACCTAAAGGAAGGTGTATAAATCGCCTAAAACAATGTATAAATCGCCTGAAGGAAAGATGTATAAATCGCCTGATGAAAAACAGGTATAAATCGCTTAAGTAGAAGATGTATAAGTCGCCTAAGTAAAACACAAGTATAAATCGCCTTAGTGGAACACATATAAGTCGCCTTAGTGGTACATGTATAAGTCACATGAGGTTGAAAGCACCTATAAATCGCCTATGTAAAATACGTATA